>CAWUHX010000430.1:0-184304 GCA_963922205.1 Romanomermis culicivorax
AAGCAGTGGTATCAACGCAGAGTACTGGGACATAACACAAACAACCTGCAAAAATGCAATTTTGAAACTAAAGGCTACAATAATACTGCTGTATTGCAGATTCACATATTTCCTTAACAAGGCTAACATGTTTGAAAAAGTATATCTTATAAGATATCTTTCAAAACCATTTTTGCAATTTAGCATGTTTTTTTGAATAAAAGTTGAAATTTATGTGCCGTGAAAAATGTGTTTGAAATTTGAGAAATAAGCTATCAGGCAAATTAGCATTTCAAGAAAAAAATAAGCAAGCATAAATGAAATAGAGAAAAACAAATTGGACAAGGAAAACATTAAAAACACGATAGATGATGAGCAAAAATGTAAATACACATCAGTCGAGTCACGAAAATAATTAGAAATAAATCATAGTTTTATTCAAAATTACTCTGTGTATTTTTAGTTCTATTCATCAGAAAACGCATCTTCTGATTTGAGTGAACTCTTGCCACTCATCAGGTTGGTCACTTGGATGATCACTAGCCACAAAATGAAAGTTTTCTCCGCCAAAGAAAAGGTTTGCCGAGTTGATTGATCGCTAGTCACTCGGCTGGTCTGGTCACTCAGATGACCCCTGGGCACCAATCTTGAGTGAAAATTAGATAACATTCAAATTGCCAGTTAATGGGCTAATTCTCCATCAAAAAATATGTTCGTTGACTTGAGTGACCACTGGTCACTCGGTTGACCACTGGTCATTCAGAGGACCACTGGTCTGAATCTCGATTTAACACAGCACAACATATATAGTCTATTTTTTATAAAATGCTTTCAAATAGAAAACTGACACAAATCAGTACTGTCGTCAAAATCGTTTACATAAAATTCTTTTTGTAAAATTTTTCACTCGAAAAATTGCTAAAGGTTAGGTCAGTATGCTCACAAATTTCCAGTCCTACATGGTATTTTGTTTGTCAGAAAACCGCAAAAATCTGAAATACTACTTGCTTTCCACGTTCATTATTTGGAAGCATTTTAAGAAAACAGACTATAATTGCTTTGTTCATTATTCTTCAAAATATAACACAAGCATTATACTCGTGAAGTTAGCATTTAGGTCACTCGGGTCAAAGGTTGACTAAATTTTAGTCATCGCGTCCGAAACCGCGATGCGTAACCAAATAGCTACTTGAATTTCGCGCGCAAACAACGCGACTCCCAGGTATTTGCGTTTATTGTAGGACGTCAACATGCTACTACGTTTACTGTAGGTACCTTTCGCGTTGCTAACGCTATAGGGTGGGTGTGAACCAGACGCAGTAATACCTCTTCAGCTGTATGGACTTATCCCATCACTGATTAAACTTCGAACAGTGCTTCCAATTGAACATGTTGCTGCCGAATGTAGATCCCATTAGATTATGAACCACGAGTTTCAACGGACCTCGCATGTCTCGACTCTTAGCAGGAAAGTATGCCACAGCTTGGGTGGAGAAATATAACCATATGCGCACAGAAGACCCAACGCAGAAGTGGAAAAAGGAAAGGAGAGTATGAGAGGAAGGATTTTAAGAACATAATGTTTTTCTTCCCAAGGGGCGATTTTTTGATTAATCACATATACATGAGTCATTATTTCATCTCCCAATTATATTTATAATGATTTCCTACAAGTACTATATATTAATGTGCTGATATCCTTTCCTAAAAATCACTATATGGCACAGAAGTTACATACTTTTCCATTATCATTTGCTCAGTAAATGTGTCAAAAACAGCAGTGAGTAATTCTTCAGAATCACACATTCTGTAATTTTTCTCCAATTGGTATAACCTACTGAGGAGCAGGGTTGGCAAAAACCAAACTTTTGAAATTTTGACTTTCTGGTTTTTTGGTTTTTTAGTGGTTTTTTATGGTTTTTTAATGGTTTTTTGGTTTTTCTATGGTTTTTTAGTGGTTTTTTTCTGGTTTAATGCTTTAGAATGTTTGATACATCAAAATAACTATGAAAAAAACTGCCGGAAGCTCCCTGTATCATCTAAGACTAGTTAGGGAGCCTTAAAATGGCAGCTAGAAGTATTAATCTTATCGGAAGTGTCATTATTTATGCTATAGGAAATCCCTATTATAGCAATAGAAATACAGTAATAGTGGGCACATAAGAGAGGAACCATGAGTGAAGAACATAAGAAAAGTAAAAATGGAACAGAGCATGCGATATGTAAGGGGTAAATTCAAGAAAAAGAAGAAAAATTACAAATAAAGAGAAATATACAATACACAATGTACGTAATCAAAACTCAAAAGAAATCAACTACAGAATTGTATCAATGCATATGCATCACATATATACATATGCACAGAAAAGTTGAAATGACACAATTTTTAAGTATATACCGTTTTCGATAAGATGGTTTTGAATTGATAGATTATTACATATGTTATTAATATTACAAACTGCAGTTGAAGGTCACACATAGACATTTCAGATGTTTCCAAATTTTTGCTTTTCAAACCTGTCTGCGAGCTATAACTACAGCAAATTGGGTCTTATTATTATTCTCGTTTGCATGATAGATACATATTTTTGTAAGACTTTTTCTACTTAGCAGCGACATCAAGTCACATAAAAATGAGCCACTCAAAAGCTCTTCTCATTGTCAACCTACAGTATGCTTAACTGATCTGTATAAAACTTTATTATTGTTGTCTCATTTATATTTTGAAATTTCGAGCTAAGAAAATTAAAAAGGTTACTGTAACAATAGATTCAGGATATTAAACTCAATCAAATTCTATAACATTTTGATGATGATATGGATCAATGGATGTCACCCCGTATGGTCGAAGTACACTCCACGAAAGATTTAGCATCTACTGTTTTTGTGAGCAAATTATAGCAAAATTGACTCATGTACTAAATGTGTGCTTGCAAGATGGATGCAAAGGATATCGATTAATTTATATTACATCTTTTGAGTACAAAATGTAGCATAAAAATACGACTTTTTTCTACTTTGTAGTGAAGTCAATTCAACTAAATTAATTGTTTTGTTGATTTAGATAGACACCAAAACATGCCTAGAAGATCGACTAATGTAAAAAACAGTTTCATAATGATTTTGGAAAAAACCAAAAAACCAGAGATTTTCCAATTTTTTGGTTTTTTTTAAAAAACCAAAAAAACCAAAAACCAAAAACCAAAGCCTTGCCAACCCTGCTGAGGAGAAGATGAAGTCTAACAAAATTTTTTGCTAGAGTGAGCTGTTTTTATGGGGGTAGTAAATGAATTTTCAAATCTAAGACGGGGTAATACCCCCCCCCCCATACCCCCCCCATGGGGTGCTCTGGGAGACAGAGTTTTTTTTTTGTGCCAGAACATGGTTTTTGGCACAAAAAAATTTGAAGTGGCACAAAAAATTTTGAGCGCTTGTGCCAATTGGCACAAAATTTTTGGCTGGTCAGACATTAAATTTCCTTGATTTTTAGACGTTTTAGAGGCTGAAAATACAAAAAATTTTCGGTGCTTCGCGCCGAGTCAATGAACATAATATTTCCTCCTATTCCTATTTTTGGCCCGCCCGAACGCGAACGATTTCTCTCCGAACAGTGTATTAGTATCGTAGCAGCACATTTTATAGGCTGTCAATGACTCATACCTGTAAGACCTCCGACCAGTTGGGGGGGGGGTAGGAAAAAGTCGAAATTTTTCTCAAAAAAGGCCAAAAAATACACTTTTTGGCAAATTTTTTTAATTTTTTTCCCAACTGGGGGGGGAATGATTTTGGGTACTGGGTTGGCCAAGTTGGGGGGGGGGTTCCCCTCCCAACCCCCCCAAGTACAGGTATGCAATGACTGATGAATGAGAAAAAATTCTGAATATTTTCTGTTAATTCAGTCAAATTCGGGTTCAAAACTGAAATTCTTACTTTTTGTGTTTGATTGATTCGATTCGAATAAAAAAAATCGATATCGTTGGTAATGGTACAATATTTCGGCCGAAAATTTACACAATTTTTAACTTTATTTCCCCTAGTATTTACAGTGTTGCTAAATTTATATCGATAATTCATATCCGTCGTTAAGTCAAAGTGAATCAATTTCAACTTCCTGTCAATTTGTATTCCTGTCCAATTTTGTCAGCATTCCATTTCTTTTAGAGTTGGGAAGTATTTTCTAGCACAGTTTTTTCTCATCTGACTGAAATGGTTTAGCTGAAAAATAGGTTGAGGAGCACGATTTTTCTGAGAAATTAATGCGTTTGAAACGTTAACTTTTCATCAAACTTTTGGCATAAAACTTTTCCGCAGTTTTTCAGTATGTTTCTAGTAGAAAAAATTTTTTTGTGCCATTGGCACAAATTTTTTTGGCCGTTTGTGCCAATTGGCCAACCCAGTACCCAAAATCATTTCCCCCCCCCCCCCAACCCCCCCCCCCCCCCCCAGTTGGGAAAAAATTTGCCAAAAAGTGTATGTTTTTTGGCCTTTTTTGGGAAAAATTTCGACTTTTTCCCTACCCCCCCCCCCCCCCCCCCAAAATTTCGGATTTACCCCTCCCCCCAACTGGTCGGAGGTCTTACAGGTATGCAAAAAACGTACACTTTTTTGCAAATTTTTTTTTTCCAAGCTGGGGTGGGGGTTGGATGATTTTGGGTACAGGGTTGGCCGAGTTGAGGGGGCCCCCCAACCCCCCGCCCCAGGTACAGGTATATGGTAGGAATAACTATTTGTAAAGAAGTATTTCTTAATATCAGTTTTTGGAATATCTGTTTTTAAACTTCCAATAGTGGTTGGACTGGGTCTGAGAATGTGTAAAGGTGCAGAAATCACTCAATTTTACATCTACATCATGGTTTATTATTTTATAAACATAACCAAGTCATTCAAACGCCTTTTACTTTCAAGTGTCTCTAACTATAATATAGTCAAACGAGCATCATAAGAAACCTCAGGATAGTTGAGAACCCTTTTCTCAAGTATTTCTGTACTTTTTCAATCTTTTTTTGAAAATTTTTTTAATTTTTTCCAAACTGGGGGGGGGGGGGGTTGGGTGATGTTGGGTTATGTTTGGCCAAGTTGGGGGGGGGGTCCCCCCAACCCCTCCCCAAGTACAGGTATGTTTTCAATGACTCTGATGTTCTTAGTTGGGTGGGGTGACCGGATGGTAGTTGCATTATTCCAGAATCGGTCTGACGTACGTTTTGTATGCATTAGTCAGTAAGAATTTATCTTTGCTTACAAATCGACGAAATATAAGATATAATCTGTAGTAAGCATTATTTTGGTTAAAAAAATACCAAGATCTTCAACATAATTATCAGTATCCTCAATTGTTCTATCGTCAATTTTGTATTTCCTCATTTTGTTATCAACTCCAAAATGCATTACCCTACTTTTAGAAGTAGAGAGAGTTAGTTGAGATCTTTCAGACCATCTGACAATAGATTCTAGAAATTTTTGAAGGTCCCCACTGTTTTCAGTAGGTACAGCTAGAGATTTTTTATATAATCAGCGAACATTAAGCAGGCTTATTTCAGGTGATCGCGGTAGGTTATCTATATCATTGACATATAAAAGGAATAGTGATAAATTCATATGAATAGTAGAAAGCATCATACCTGTAAGACCTCCGACCAGTTTGGGGGGGGGGGGGGTAAATCCGAAATTTGGGGGGGAGGGGGGTCGAAAAAAGTTGAAATTTTTCCCAAAAAAGGCCAAAAAAACGCACTTTTCGCAAATATTTTCAAACTGGGGGGGGGGGGGGTTGGGTGATGCTGGGTTTATGGTTGGCCAAGTTTGGGGGTTCCCCCCCAACCCCCCCCCCAAATACAGGTATGGAAAGCATTGGGGAGCCAGATTTGTCATTATTTTGATTAATCGAATGAATTTATTGACTTTTATAGCTGTTTCTGGCTCAGGCTTAGGCTCAGGCTTAGGGTTAGGCTTTTAGGCTTAGGCCCAGGGTTTTGTTTGCGCAGGCCAGGTTGCAATGTGCAACTTGGGAAAAAATTTTGTTTGCACAGATAAATTTTTGGTTGCTCACTCTAAAGTCGATAAATTTGCTTAAATTTATCGAAAATAGTTTTCCAGTATTCAGTTTTAGACATTTAAAATTTTCTAATATCAGTTTTAGACATTTAAAACCCAATTTTCTGAGTTTTGAAGATAAAATGAAAAGATTAATAAGACTAGACTAGAGTAACGTGTTCGGCGCAGAGCGCCGAAAAATTTTGCTGTTTTTCAGTATTCAAGAACGCTGGAAAATGAATCTTTTCACCTATTATTTCCCAGACGGAAGGTTTGATGTCTCAGTGAATTTAATGACTTTTCAGTCGGACAAACTGAAATTCAAAAACTAAGCAAGCCACTAAGAATTTGTATCTTTCAATCGGCAAAAATTTCTAAACTCAAAATGTTTTAATCACATATGAAAGTCAAAATTTTTATGAAGATTACAAAAAGTTTTGGGAAAATGACCGAGAAAAATGTTAGTTTTCATCAAATTCGTCAACAAACAATACAGAATCAAACATTTATCCATAATATGTTGAATATTAGAATCTATAAGCACTAACTAGAATGACATTTTCTAGCAGCGCACCAGAATATTATAAAAAATTATAAATCAATTGAACCCCGGCGCGAAGCGCCGAATAATTTTCACTTTTTTTTCCGATTTTAGAACGCATAAAAATGCATCTCCGGACAGAAAACCGTAATACCTAATCGAAAGAGCAGTCAGGCCTATAGTTGCACTGTGCAACTTGGCAGAAAAATTAGGTTGCACAGCCCGAAATTTGGTTGCTGTGTGCAAAAAAACCCTGCTTAGGCTTAGCCTTGGACTCACGGTTTGGAAGGAGTAGACTATAATTTTTCGACCATTCTAATTGAAGGTATGAAATTTTTCGACCAATCAAATTGATGACACATCTCGCTCAGCAATGCTTTGTATGAATAGTTATCAAAGTTTTTGAATAAGGTATGATTCCCATACCACCGTTTTTTTCCTCAAATGGGGTCTTTTGAGGAAAAAAATTTCGAAATGAGGGAAAAAATTTTAGGTATGGTTCTCATTGTGGAAAAAATTTTGGGGAACTCAAAACCGAGAAGATAAGTTTTGGTGGACTTAAAAGGGTCGAACATAGTTGTAAGAGGTCCGACCAGTTGGGGGGGGGGGGAGGTAAACCCGAAATTTTGGGAGAGGAGGTCGAAAAAAGTCGAAATTTTTCCAAAAAAGGCCAAAACAGGCACTTTTTTGCCAATTTTTTTCAGTCTCGGGGGTTTGGTATGTGGTTGACCAAGTTGGGGTTGATATGGATTTTTCAGCTCATTCCTCTACAACTGTCGTTGATCGATCGTGATATTCTCGCCATTGATGAAACAGGTCAATTAATTTTTCACGATTTCGCCAAGTTGTTCTATCGGTCAAAAATGTCAGCGTAGTGATGTTCACCCATATCTGTAAGAGATCCGACCCGCATACCTGTGGGGGGTTGGGGGAACCCCCCAACCTTTGGTCGAACCCTATACACCCCACTCAGAAAAATTTCGAAAAATATCTTTTTTGGCCTTTTTGGAAAACTTTTCGAAATTTTCGGCTTTTTTCGCCATTTGGCGAAAGAGATATCAAAATTTTCTTCGCCATTTTCGCCATGTCATTTTCTTCTCTTAAAAATGTCACCAAGTGATTTATTTATGCATTTTTGAGCTTTTCCGAACATATTCATGCTTCTGTAATTACCATAAATTAAGAAAAAACAAAAAATTTTGACTTTTGGTTAAGATTATTCAAGTTATCAAAATTGATAGTAACAAGAAGCCAAAGAGAGGAAAATCGAAATTTTATAGAAATTCGACTGCTGACATATGTGCATAGCAAAAATGAAGAATCATAGATTGCATTTAAATCCGACGCAGGGTTTTTTTAGGCCAATTAAGAGCCATGGCTCAATTTTGGGGCATATGCCAAATTGGCTTGTAAAAATTAGAGCCTAACGACCTTTTGATTAGGTGAGTTTTGTCCGGAGATGCATTCTTATGTATTTTAAAGAAAAAATACCGAAAATTCTCTGGTGTGATTTCAAATTATTGTTGATTCTTGGTATTACTTCTGTTGTGCGGTTGGAAAATGTCGGTCTAGCCTATGCTTATAGCTTTTAAACTTCAGCATGCTATGGACGAATTTTGACCTCGTGTTATGAATGTTTGACCTTGTATTACGCGAATCGAATGAAATACAAGATAACTAGTATTGTGCATTACATTGCACGTTGCAACCTCTCCTGTGCCAGAAAACCCAGGGTGGGCGTACCAAAATCAGATTTTTTTACAAGTTCGTTCCCTTTCAAAAGTTGCTTCAAACTAACAATTTCAAACTCCTCATGATCCCAGCTATTCGACTCAGTCCGAAGATCTAGGCGGTCGATCAGTGATCGACTGTGTACCCGACTCGTTCATCAGGTCGTATTATTGCCTTTTGCCAACCTAACCTACTATATTCCTTGACTTGTTATTGTTGTTAGTTGCAAGTCCCAAGTCCCAACTCAATCCCACTCTCCCTGCACAGTTTCTTTTGCAATATTCAGTGTATTTTTTGCAGGAAAATTTCGTGATGATTTTTAAATATGTCTTCTCTGTGGTCGTTTTTCGACTTGAAAGAAAGTTAATCATGCCATAGCAATTTGCAAGGTGTGCAAGACATCAAAGCAAGACTACATATCAGGCTCGGGTCCGGGCCCGGTCAAACCAGTCAGGCCCGGGCCTGGTAAAATTTGGAACTCGGTCGATCACTGCGGTCGATGCATCCAAAGACTCATTTGCATAGAATTAATGCACGTGTCAATATCATACGTGTATGGGATCCGACCAGTTGGGAGGCGGGGGTGAACATGACGAAAAGAAAGGTCTTAGAAAGGTCTTCTAACATCCAATCAGCATATTCTTCAACCTATATCAGTCAGATATAAGAAATTATTTGCTTCGACGGCACTTTTTAAGGTTTTGTTACTTCTTTGGAATCCAGCATGCTTTGTTAAGAAAAATTGTTAAACTACAGCATCATTTCCATTTCTATGAAAACTTTCTCTTCTCTCTTGCTCATTTTCCTTCGTCATCATCTCAATTATTGCTGGAAGAGGAAAGTCTGCTGGGGACCAGCAAGAATCTGCTGAGGGTCAATCAAAATCTGCTGGGGATCAGACCCCCCAACCCCACTACAGGCATGTATGATGATGTGAAATTTAAATTTTGACTTTCTAAAACGCACCGAGAAAAGGCACCTTTTTGTTCTTGACGACCGAATTTTTCTTCCATATTTGTGGAAAAAGCTATCATTTTTTCGACAAGTCTGAATTAAAAAAAATTGCGCCTGTGTTTTGTACGCCTCGTCAGTTTTATCACAACTTGACGCGTATCGTAGTGCCTTGTATTTTACTTTGGTGCCCATGCGATGGTAGAAAAATTAAATCATAGATTTCAAACTACATTCCGTGGTTCGATGAAAAAAATTGATTAAAAAAGGAAAAGAATATATAGTTATTTGAAGTTTACAAAAATCTGTTGAAGTAAACAGAGCTAGCAGATTATAGATGAAATTTGTATTCCCTGATGGGTTAATGCGAAATCATTGATCCTTACTTCCGGACGGAGGTAAAATTGGTCCTCCGGCGAAGATTGTGCGCGCGCAACTTGAGCAAAAAAATGGTTATGGTACCCGCAATGAAGAAAAGTAGAAAAGGCTGGTCGAAAATAATTTTTTAGCCCAAGCGCTGAAATAGAGCATATTAGTGTCACTGTTAAAGCAAATAATCATTGATTATGAGCGTGTTTTTTCTTTATTTTTTACCGAAAAACTCATTTTTAGCACGTAGTACTACCTCGAATGACTTAATTCGAATGTAATTTGTTTCTTTATCCAGCTCATCGGTATATGTTACATCCACTGGCAAATGACATCATTTTAATATCGACTGCAGACAATGAACTGTGACAAATTTTATTTCGATACCATGCACAGCCTAGTGTTGGCATTAGCTTATCAGAAGGAATCGAGTTTTGATGATGTACGTGATCTTAATTCTTTTCGTGTGTATTTTCATATTTTTTCCTTCAAGGTGCATGACGTTTTTAATCAATGTCCAAAAATCAGCAGTGTGGAACCTGTCATTTTCAACGGACGCACTTGTGATTGCATCGTTTTACTCGGAATATACTGTGTCGAATCAGATTGCAAAGTAATCATTCTAAATTTATAATAATGATGAAGACTGTTTTAACGTAAATTTTTTTTATTGTCCAGCATGCCGAAAAAATCGTACCATATTTATTGGATGTCCTGCAAAATTTGAAAGTAGCCAAATGGTATATTGACAGCATGTTGAACAGAAACGATCGTACGTCATTCGTAAGCCGATGTAAGAATGTTATGAGCATTTCTTTTGTTTAGGAATCCCAGGCTACGAAAAGTTTAGCTTCGTTCTCAATACACTATTGAGCGATATTGCTAGCATAGATCATACAAGAAAACAACAAGTAAACGTGTGCTTAGTCTGGTACATTACGTACCTGCTGATTGTAATGGAAGCTGGTCTTATTGGTAGAATGACTGAGGAGAAAGTTACCTTTTCTTTTTGTAAAGGCTTTGGAACACATATATCATTAGCTAATTTATATCTATTACTCATGAATGTTTGAGGTTGACCGAATTTCTCAGATTATATCGACTCAAGTTAACGTTTTGACCGATATCTATATTTATTTGATGAATAACATTCAACGTCAAATAAACGATCTGAATGCAAAGAGTAATGGTGTTTCCAGTTATTCACTCGAGTGATACACGTTTTGACGTTTCAGCTGAATTTATGAAAGTCTTTTGTATTTACTTGGGCTTGTTACGATCATTCGGCCGTTTTAGCAGAAAAGACCATTCGTTCCACGCACTACTGTTTCCCAATGATATTATCATCAGCGAAGAACGTGCTATCGAAGAGCAAACTTTGAAAATCAGAAATAAAAGGCACGTTTTTCGAGTTAATTTAGGTGGGACTTGCCCCACCTAAATTTTGGTCCTTATCCTTCCCCATTTGGCTTGTTTGTTAAATAATACATGGATTTTCGGAAAATTGCCCGCTCATCGAATCTCCCTTTCCTCGTGATACCTGATACCCCCCTATCTAACTTGCATACCTGGACAATTATTTCAACTGGATGCCACTCGGTATCGAGCTGGTTCCCAGCACCAGATCAATCATTATGTCATGGCTGATTTCATTGAATAACTGACTAACTGTACGCGAAAATGAGAATCATAAATGCATTTTTAACAGTTTGATCTGAATTCTCTTGAGGGGCGTTTATTTAGTTCATGCTAGTTGATAAATAACTGTTTTCAAGTGTAAACTTGTTGGGATTGTTATACCTTTTCAGAGAGATATTTCATCGTACTATCGAACAGTATTAAAAAGAAGGCGCTAGCATGTATTTTAGCGTGTGTCTTATTCTACATATTTTTTCAAAAATGGAAGAAAGGGCCGAAAATCTACCCCTGATAATTTTCTTTTTGTGGAAGCAAGGTTATTCAGCATCATATGTCGCTAATCGTTTGCAGGCCATACGAGGGGACAGTGAACTTGAGTGGACAACAGTCAAGACACACTTTCTGAGAAAATTCAGCATCTCATACAGAGAGCTGTAAGTAAAAAATTAACAACACCTATAAATAACGTTTAATTAACTTGACGTGTCAGGAACGAAAATGGTATTGTTTTTTTCTGAAAGTTAAAAGTCGCATTGCTAGAGTAAGACAAAGGTTGAAAACTTTAGATTTTTTCGATTTTTGGTATACACTCCTTTCAACTTGTGCAGGTATAGGTGTGTCAAACATCGTTTTCTATAGATTTAACCAATATTGGGCAAATGAATGGGCTACCATTTAGTGTGAGATTTGTGTAAAGTGCATATTATGAATACAGCAGTGCTCGAAGCAACAAATTTTGAGAGCAAGAATCGTCATTTTTCACAAAAAACCACCGTATGTACCCTGCTAAAGCTTAAAGGCAGCAATAATTTTCCGATACAGTACATAAGTTTACGACTTCTACATTCTGACAAAAAAGTTACGAAATTTCATGTACCACTAGGTGAGACATTAGAAATAGTTTCGTATGCTAAATATTGAGGTAATGCTCATCTTGCGCAAAAAATAAAATTCGCATAACTACGGTATGAATTTTCGCATTTTACCTATTTACAACACTTGAGATGTATCAATAACGTAATGATTGGTGTCGCGACAAAATGTCTCCAACAAAATATCCCCAACATATGATCCCCACACAAAATGTCTCCGTAGAAAATATCCCCAACATAATGTCTTCAACAAAATATCTCCAGCAAAATGTCTCGAACAAATGATCTCCGAACAAAATGTTCCCTTGCAAAATGTTTCCAACACAAAATGTCTCCAACAAAATATCCCCAACTAATGATCCCCGAACAACAAAAGAATTTCGATGGTCTGTTTGGGCAAGGGGTTTTCGACCACTGGGAATTCAATGGATGCGGCCACTTTACACAAAAAGAGTTATCCCGGGTGTAAACAAACATATTTTCGTGATTTTTTATGAAAGGGGCCTCGATCACGGGGAGTTCAATGGACGAAATACTTTACACAAAAAATTATCTGGGGTGTAAACAAGCGTATTTTCGTGATTTTTTGATGGAAGGAGTTTTCGACCGCGAGGAATTCAATGGATGTGATCACTTTACACAAAAAAATTTTTCCGGAAGTAAACAAGCATATTTTGGTGATTTTTTGGCGGGAGGGATTTAAGGGGGTTTTCGACTGCGGGGAATTAAATAGATGTGGTCACTTAACAAAAAAATATCCGGGGTGTAAACAAACGTATTTTTGAGATTTTTTGGTTGAAGGAGTTTTCAATCCCAGGCAAATCAACTGATGTGGTCACTCTACACAAAAATTATCCTGAGTGTAAACAAATGCATTTCTGCGATTTTTAGGCTGAGGGGTTTTCGGCTATGGAGAATTTGATAGCTGCAGTCACATCACACAAAGAACTATCCTGAGTGTAAACAAACTATTTCCGCAATTTTTATGGGAAGGAGTTTCTGAAAATGGGGAATTCAATCGACACAGTCACTTTGCAAAAAAATTGTCCTTCGTAGAAACAAATGTATTTCTGTGATTTTTTGGGTTGAGGGTTCTTGATCATTGGGAATTCAACAGATATGATCACTCTACATTCTGTTTACATTTGTTGAAAATATTCAAAAACGTTTAAAAGTTATAATTGTGGAATAAGGCTCTTAGATAATCATGATTGCATCATTTTGCCCTGCACCGAGCCATGCATGATCAAAACGACCAGAAATACGAGCAATTCGTTCTGCACTCGATACTTTCGCTTGCTAGGCGGTGGTCGCTAACCAGCAACATACTACTCAATTTTCATTTGGTTGATGCTTTGGTCCCTTTGTAATGCTTGAATGAAATTCCGGGTTGAAGGGTGCTCGGCGCCAAATAATTGAGGGAATACTCTGTGCCAGCCTTCACAGAGTTGTTTGTTTTGGCCAGTCATAAAATTTCAAAATTTTAATTGATAACAATCATGCAGGCATTCGTGGAAAGTGAGCCTCCTGTATCGCCCCGCACGTTATACAAATTCGGATCGTCGGCTATACTTTCTACACCCCCTGTATCGCCCAACACAGTCAAGTCGGTGGAGCTTGATGTACACTCAGGATTGTTTTTTTGTGTGATTTGACCGCATCCATCAAATTCTCCATAGCCGAAAACCCTCCAGCCTAAACAATGACAGAAATGCATTTGTTTACACTCAGGATAATTTCTGTGTAAAGTGACAACATCTGTTGAATTCCCCCACGGTCGAAAACTCCTTCACCAGAAAATCTCGAAAATACACTTGTTCACACCCCGGATAATTTTTTTCGTAAAGTAACCATATTGAATTCCCCGTGGTCGAAAACTTCTTCCACCAACACATCACGAAAATACGCTTGTTTACAACCCAGATAATTTTTTTGTGTAAAGTGACCACATCGATTGAATTACCCGCGGTCGAAAACTCCTTCCATCTAAAAATCATGAAAATACGCTTGTTTACACCCCAGATAATTTTTTGTGTAAAGTGACCACATCGATTGAATTACCCGCAGTCGAAAACTCCTTCCATCTAAAAATCATGAAAATACGCTTGTTTACACCCGGAATAAATTTTTATATAAAGTGATCGCGTCCATTGAATTCCCCGCGGTCGAAAACTCCTTCCATCAAGATGTCAGGAAAATACGCTTGTTTACACCCGGAATAATTTTTTTTGTATAAAGTGACCACATCCACTGAATTCCTAATAGTCGAAAACCTTTTCCTCAATAAGACAATGTTCGGGGACCATAAGACGTTTTGATGGAGACATTTTGTGTTGGAGACATTTTGCACGAGAACATATTGTTCCGAGATCATTTGTTGGGGATAGTTTGTTGGAGACATTTTGCTGGAGATATTTTGTTGGAGACATTAGGTTGGGGATATTTTCTACGGAGACATTTTGTGTGGGGATATTTTGTTGGAGACATTTTGTCGTAGATCCTAATGGTTGAACATTCATTAGATGCGAATACTATCCTCTATAATGTGGTATAAAAATGTTTTTCCTATTTTTTATTTTACACTTTCTAGCATGTTTTGAAATGTCAAAAATACGACGATAAAAATGGTTAAAAAGTTGGTTATTTCCGCGAAAAATAACTATATCTACTGTACCGAAAACTTTCTCATGCAGTAGATAGTTCACGGTATATCCCAGTTGCCTACAAAAAATTGACATAACTTCACGTACTGCTAGTTTTGATGTATCGGGTAGCATATTTTGAAAATATCAGGTTCGGGTCCGAAATTATAAGAATGACGGATTCGGGGTCGAAATTTCTAGAATATCGGGTCCTTGTCCAGCAAATTAGTCCGGTAATTTTGGATCCGGGTCCATAAAATTTTTCTACACGCTAATCTGTGTAACATCATTGAGGCACGATATCTGAGAGATTTGACTTGCTCCATTGACCTATGATAAGTTGGAAATTAATAATATCTGAAATTGAGATATTTTGAGTGGTTTTACATGGTGAGTATTGTCACAGCATCCATTCAACACACAGAAGTCAAGATTCGCATATCTACAGTACTCCAAAAGTTGGAAATTTTGCTTTTTTTGGAATTTTTCAGTCTCTACAAATGTTCAGAAATATAAATATCCAAATGTTCATTAGGTATGAGAAAAATTTTCTGACATAATTCTTTACATTTTTATGCCATTTTAGAGTGTCGAAAAATAATTTTGGGCTACTGTAGGTATGCAAATCTTATTTTTTATGCAAGATGGGAGTTAGCTTGATATTTAGCATACGAAACTCGTTCTAATGTTCCATTTTTGAAGTGTATCAAGCTGTTATTGTCCCTCAATAGAGGTTGCAATTATCAGAAAATGCAATTATAAGCTGGTACTCCAGGTCCTGCGACCCCCTAGATGTACATGAATTTTCGCAATTTTTTGTCAGAATGTAGAAGACATCGTAAACTATCTACTTTATAGGAAAACTTTTAGTACTCCTGAGCTTTAGCAGCATATGGTGATTTTTGTGAAGAATTACACTTTTGCTCTCCAGAATTTGATTTTCGAGCACTGCCGTACTCTTAATACGCACTGATAAATTCTACAGTAAATTGTAGGCTATTCATTTACCTAATATTGAGTTAATTTATAGAACACGATGTCTGACGCACCTAAACCAGCATAAGTTGAAAGATGTATGTGTCAAAAATCGAAAACATCCAAAGTTTTGAACTTTTATCTTATTGTAGCTATGCGAGTTTTGTCTTTCAGACAAAATGAATATCGTTTCAGTTCCTAACGCATCAAGTTACACCGCTTGTGTGATTTTCAGATGGTGTCAATTCTTTACTCATCAAAATTAAGTTGAATTCTTCCAGAAATCGGGTCTCAAAAAGTAGATTCAACGTTTTCGTGACTGAGGAGATTCATCAGAAGACGAACAAAGACCCGCCCATCCCGTCACTGCATTTCCAAATGAAAAGTTGACCGCTGTTGAAGAGATGATAATAGAGGATCGCTTTGTCACTATTTCAGAAATCGTCACTGAAGTGGTTATGAGTGCGAGTGGCATCCACAAAATTTTACACGAAATCTTGCATTTGAGCAAGGTTTGTGCTCAATAGGTGAATAGACTATTGGGAGCAGAAACGATTAGCAACAGAGTCGATACGTGCAAGTTTTTCTTGGAGCTGCATGCAGTTGAGCAACAAGATTTTTATAGGCGCCTGATTACCGTTGATGAGATACCATTACTCTACTACTATCCTGAGACCAAGGTTCAATCCATGCAGTGACGACAAAGAGATGGACACACACCAGTGAAGGCAAGAACCACTCTATCTGTTAGCAGTTAGTCACTTTATTGTGGGATTGCGAGGGCATCATCTTAGTGGATTACTTGGCACATAGAGCTTGATTCGGGATCATGAGATTCAATTGAAAATTTGAATTGATTTTGTTGGTTTTATATCTGTTATCTAGCGTTGATTAAATGAATGTCCCTCGTGGTACGTCTTAAAAAGTGCGTAGGCGTTGAGATAGCGAGCTTGAAGATCAACCTTGATTGCATTCTTTTTATTTTCAAGTTGAAATTTCAACTAAAGTTCTTCCCGGATCAGGTTTTCTCTGTATCGGGGTTAGATTAATCCCGGTAGATCGGAATCGATACAGAAATTTCCTATACAAGAAAGGACGACTTTTCAAAGTTTAGCAGTCCTTTCGTACTCTTGAGCATACATGTAACTGGGGGGGAAGTGCTATAGGAACCCCCCAGAAATCGTCGGCTATATGGTTAGCCATTGGGCGACCCCCTCCCCAGGATTTTCCAATCCTATGTCTAGTAGGGTTGTCCCGGGGCAGACATTTTAGTCGTGGCCGGGACAGACATATAACGTACTAACATATACGTCAGCAGTGGCATCATGGAAAAATTTTTAAGGCTATTCTTTCTCTTTTCTCATTGTCAGCTATGAAAATGCATTGATTGACAGGTTGGAAAGAGCTTGAGTATTTTAAACAAAAAAATTTGATTTTTAAGATAACTGTCATTACTAACTATGAGGAAGCTCATTCTTTTTCAAAGAAACTGTGTTGCACACATACCCGGACACTTCCATCGATTCATCTGCAGGGTTTTTAGCACGGTGGTAGTGAAACCAGAGCGGTGCTAATGGAAATTTTTGGATGTTAGCATGCATGCTAATGACTGGAAGTGAAAAATGTTTGTTGTTGAGAAAATTGAACAATTGTTCGTTTTCTGAAAAAATCAATCAAGAACCTGTATTGAAGTTGAAGTGCAGTTCCAGATTCCAGATTTCCAGATTCTAAACTTCAATTCTATTATAAATCGAGCTTTTTTTACTATCAAAACTACTAGTTTTATGTAGTCTTGCCCCGAATCAGGGCAATGCTAGGCCCGGCCCGGGGCGGGGACAGCTGCCCCGGCGCCGGGGCCTGGAACAACCTTAATGGCTAGCCATATGGTAGTCATAGCGACACTCATACATTTGATCGGAAAAAACATTCATTCTCTCGGCGCTTCGCGCCATAAATACATTTTTAACGTTTTTTTTTGACAAAAATTACTATTTTTCGAACCGTTTTTCGGATTTTTGCGGTAAAAAACACGATTTTTTTCTTCGGAGACCCTTCCCCTGAAATTTTGGGGAATCAGTGAACTCCAGTGCCAAGAAAGTCGCCCGCCCACCCCCAGACCTTGGGCCCCGTTACATGTATGCTTTTGTTGTAGTGGTGCGTCTGGCTATTCATTACGCGGCATGCCCCGCACTCACCACCATCACTAGAACCACAATTTCCGAGCTATTCACGTGGCTCGGTTAGCGCAGTTGGTCGCGCGTCTGCTGTGTATGTAGAAGGTCGAGGGTTCGAGCCCCTCACCGAGCGTTATTTTTCTGGCGCGCCGGCCACATGGATTTGGGCATACGACAATTTCAAGTCGAGTTTTTCCTGGCGTTATCATATGTGGGCCTAATCATTATTGTTTCAGAAGTTCTATGCAGCAGATTTCTTGTTATTGTAAGCTGGAAATTCTCAGTAGCTAAGAGGAAGGGTAAATGATAGCAAGATTCATAATCAACAACAAAGTTTTTACTGCCGTCGACTTTCGACCCGACTCCATTGTAAAAGACAGTACTGCTAGTAGATCTTACTAGAGCACAAGCTAGGTTCTATGATACCCCCGTACCTAGGATTCGGAGGGGATGTCAATCACGGTTAAAGAAATTCTTGCTGGTTGAAAAAACTAAATTTTTGATAGGTTGCCAGATTTCTAAACGTAGGTTATCTGTTTTTAGTTCGAAATTGATATTATTTTTGCTGTTTTGCCCCTATTTTAGAAAAATTATGTTTCTAACTGATCTTTTTGGTTTTCCGGCGGTAGTTTCTAGCTGATTGAATTGAAAACATCAGCACACTGCCCAAGTCTGGTGTGACTTCATTCTAAAATCGACGTAATCTGATTCCGTAACTCATCATCAGTATAATCAGTAATTTCATATTGAAAGGTTTTCGAGATCATTCACAAATGTTGAAACGAAGCACATTATAGTTTCATATACACTCATAAAACATGTGCAGGAATATCCCTATCACATTTTTCGGGATCGAGGTCCCGACCGACCGCTATTCTCAATTAGATAAAATGTACTACACATTTTGCATGTAACTACATAGGGAGGAGGATGAGGGGGTAATAGCCCTACCAGAGGTTTTATAATGCATCACTGGGTATTAAATTTCGGAGAAAAAGGGTGTGTTAGTGAATATTTGGAAACCTTTCTCCACCATCTTCGAACACTATTCCTACCTGGAAATCTGACTTTGAACCTCTGACATATTGTTTCCTGTCCCTATTTGTCTTGGCAACTACGGCGCAGATTTAGGAATCAAAAAACATTCTGGGCTGGCTGGTAACAGATGACCCGAAAGGGTTTGTCCTGATATGCCAACCTGTCCAAGGTATTACATGTATGGGCCTCATCACTTGCATTTGACCGCTTCTCAAAATTACAGTTGAATAGAAATATGTGCTAGTAATTCAACCTGAATTTTGAAAATATGCGGCTGAAGAAGGAAAGAAGTGGACGGTCTGAATTGTTCTTTTTTTCAGAACAGCGATTGCTAGTCCAGAAACAGGCTCAACAATGCCAAGTAAGCCTCAAAAATTACTTCGACCGCGTAATCTCTTGACGCAGCCGGTCGAACCGTTGATTGATTATTCGACGTGTTTGTACCAGAAACATGGAACCAGTTTTTCGAACGTAGCTTTATTGAAAAACCTAAAGTCGCTTCAAACCGATTCTTTTCACCTATCTGACAGCGAAATTAATACGATTTTTATGATGGTAACAAGTTGTTTTTTCAAGTCTGTCAGTGTTAATAGTTTTCTATTTTTCAGCTCAAAACTATTGTTAAACGAGACGTCATCAGCGCTTTCGACAATCACGCTACCGATGTCTACATGGTAAGTTACATTATAGAGGTTTGGAGTTCACTACTTAACAGCGTTGACTCGCCATAGCTTCACAAATTAGTTTGCTACGCGTTCGCTTTATTAGGCATGTTATTCTCTTTTTTAGGCTGCTTCTATCAAGAGGTTCCCGTATCGAACAATCCACGAGGTTATGATGCTAAGCGTCGTTTCATTGCTCAAAGATTTATTATTGTACGAAGACAGTTGCATTTCGCTGAATTTTTCGTCTGATCATGCCAAGGAGGTAATAAAATGCAGTTTAACTGTTTTTCACTGAGCATTATTGTGTCAATCTGTCCAATTTTTGCAGGTTCAGTCGCTGGCCAGATCAATTTTCAGTTTAGCTCAAGCTGACCTTGCGTCGAGACAATCTGATTCTCTTGAAAGAGATAAATGTGGTCGCGAAATTAATATCAATAAGTACAAAACGTTGGTCTACACAAACGCGATTTGCATTGAATTAGCGGTATGGGCAGCCGCCGATGAAGGAGGTAAATTCTGTCCTCCTCAGGCATGCAGGGATAACACACAACCTGAGTACATGGGAAACGTGGAAAATTTAGAGGATTTCGTTGAGAGATGAAAGAATGTCGTATTTTCTGCCTTATGTGAGGCATAGAGAGTAGAAAATTTTTAGCGCGCCGCGTCGAATTAAGGCAGCTAATATTTTCTGCCGTCGTGACCTGCAGGATGGTTCATTAATTTGTGAAGTCCATTGTTCAACCCAGTCATGTGGACTACATTTTTATTCTGAGACAATGCAATCTGAGAAAATTAAATACCCAAAAAGAAAGTTTGTACATTTTTTCATTGTTCTTAATATGTCCATGTTCGGGATCGACGTCACAAGAACAGATCATCCTATTGTTGAAATTTTGTGTTGACTTATTTCTGAATTAATTTAGTTTGTTCATTCCCTGAGTTACTCACTTATTCGTGGTTTCGCCTAAAAACTAATGCTCTCACAAGTAATTTTGAGAAGTCTTAATATCTAATAGTTTTAATGATAATTCAGAATAAGCGTTATCTCGATTTCCTGAAGTTCTCAACAGAGAAGAAAATACCTACAAACATTGTACCGATCATAAGCTAAAAAAGGAGTAAACAATTTTTTTGAAAATTTAATCAAATAAGAAATTAATCTTGACTACGATCTTCAATGAAGCAATAACAGAAACTTTAACCTTATCGGGAATGCTTTTTGAGTTCTCCAAACAAATCAGAAAATTTTCTAAATGTGCAGGCTCGCAGTATGGCATGTTTAACTGCAAAAACGTTCTCAACCGAGCTTTCTGAAATCAAAAGGATCGATCTTAGGATCAATAGTAGGCTAAGTGGATCTTGGCGAATTCGTCATTAGCTCAAGGTTGAGAAATCGCTAGTAATTTTCTTATAATGAATATGCCAGTGTTGTACGTTTAATTTTTACAATAAAAATTGTAATTCATCTAGCTTTGTCTTATTGCAAATTGTAAGAGTATGTTAAAACTCATGATTTGATATCTGAGAAGTGTGGAACTTGAATTTTTATGAGAAATTTCGTTACGTACTGGAATGCAAAGACGAAGAAGTTATCACTACTGTGATTGTTCTGCCACTCCGTAAAACGATAGAGTATTTACGGTGTGAGTTTACTTCTGGTGAAAAAGACATAATCACTCACACCGACAAATAATCCATCCGATTTCATCAGTTTCACAAATTTGAGGAAAGCATCTTTTGGTAACAGTAACCAGCTTCCAAAGAAGAAATATAGGTAACCGAACAAAAATTTTGCTCAATAGTCAATATCGTTAATGTACGTATATATTTGGATTTCCTAAAATTTTTCGAACAATTTCTGAACCATACATGTAATTGGGCGAGAAGTGCCATTGGAACCCGTCACCCTCAGACATCGTCAGCCATATGGCTAGCCATTGGGCAATCCCCTCGCAGGATTTGTCAATCCTATAGCTAGCCATATGATAGTCATAGGGACTTCTATACTTTTTTGTCAGAAAAGTACTGAAAAAAATGTGAATTTTTTTAATGGAAAATGCCAATTTCCAATTAAAAATTGGTCGAAAACAACAATTTTCTCGGCGCTTCGCGCCATGAATACATTTTTTGTGGTTTTCCAAATTAAAAATTGCTATTTTTTGAATCTTTTTGGCAAAAAAATCGAATTTTTTCCTTCAGGGACCCTCCCCTAAAATTTTGAGGAATTGGTGACCTTCGGTCCAAATGGTCGCCGGACCCACCTCCAGACCTCGGGGTTCCGTAACATGTATGTTTTGAACCGTGCTTCCTGCTGTCACTAAAACCACCGTAAATGTTCTATAGATTCATGATTATTTCAAGATTTCATTTGGATGTGTTGCAATCCTTCATGTGCTTTCTTGGTTGCTGTGACTATATTTGACAGACTTAGTAACCTTGCTCAAAATAAAATAAAAATATGACTCAATTTTTTGATTCAGGTTTGAAGAATGTTTATATTCAGATGCCGATAACATTTGTACTCGAATCGCCGAAAAATTGAACGCTTCACACGGATACAGAAACGTCATGTCGCATATGTCCTTGCTAATGGCATGTCTGGAGGTAAAAACAATTATGACGGAGTAGTTGATTTTGATCAGTTCACGATGTATTAAAAAATTTTTAGTTTACCCGTTTTATAACACTGATGAGCGTATATTATTTAGTTGCTCAATTTTTGACCGATATCTTAGTTCATGTTTTACACGTTTTCAAGGCGACCGGCACACTGGCTGAAAAATTTCCCACGATCGCGTGTACATCAATTGTTCCGATTTTGATAGATTTTTTACTTTCACCGTCGCATTTACTACTAAAATTGACCGTAGGTCACGAATCAAAATCAGAAAAATCCGTCACCAAGGATGCGGTAATTTAAATGTGTGTTTCTTCTATACCATATGAAAATCCATTCCATTTTTTGAAAAAAATGACAGCTCTTGTATGATAGTGAATGGCAAAAAACACATTTGATGTGTTTCAGCACGTCGGATTTTCATCCGCATATTTTGAACAAGGTATAAAAAGCTGTTTTTTGAACGGAAAGTCTTCCGCCAGTGACGGATTGTCGAAATCGATCAAGAGACGACAAATCGGTTTTGAGAAACTACGGGACTCCGCAATAAAAAATTTATGCAGGTAAGCTAAAATTTGTAACGACCCAGAAAAGAATTTCAATATGGAATTTTCTTTTAGTAGGTTGGTCTTTTCTCCAGGGAACGACCGGGTAACCTGGAGGGTATTCTCATGTGAGCGATTCCCAAGTGAGCGAATTCCCAATTGAGCGATTCCCATGTGAGCGATTCCCAATTGAGCGAATTTCCAAATGAGCGATTCTCATGTGAGCAAATTCCCAGATGATCGAATTCCCAATTGAGCTGTTCCAAACGAGCGATCGAGAATGTAATAACACTTTCTTTATATTTTCCTTCTCTACCTCATATTTTTCTATGTGTGTATTTTTTCTTTCTTATTTTGTGTGTATTGTTAATGTTTTCGTTTATGTATGTTTTTACGTTTTCATCTTTTGTCTCTGCTACCCTTCATTTTCGTTTTTTTTCTTTTTTGCTCATGAAGCAACAAATTACAAGTTGTCATTTTCAATGAGCAGAGTCTCGCGTATTATTCTCATACAATTCAGCACGCTCTATTTCCTATGTAATTTTATCCTTTGTGATTTTTTCTTCATTACTTTTCATCTTGGTTTTTTGCTTTTAATTTCTCTTGATTTTTTTTTGTTCTTTTTTCACATTTTTTTCTTTCTTTCTTGCTGCTTTCTCTGTGTTGCTTCTTGTTTCTTGTCACTGTTTTCATGTTTTCTTTCTTTTTCTGATGCTTTTCCATCTATTTTCACTTATTCTTAATGCCTACATTTTTGTTGACGTTTCCTTTCTCTTGATATGTTTTGTTTCTTCCAGCATTCTTTTGTTTTTGTTTTTTATGAAGATTTTCTCACTTACAACGATGAAAGACTCAAGTATGTTGAACTGTACAAGAATTATACAGGAGACTAAGGCCGTTTAAAATGACAGCTTGTAATGTGTTGTTCCACGACCAAAAAAGGAGAAAGTAGATGACAAGAAAAACGAAAATAAAAGAAAGTAAAGACAAAAGATGAAAACGTTAAAAAATACATAAACGAATACATTTAAAAAACACCCAGAAAACGAAAGAAAAAAAAATACATTCGAAGAAAAATATAAGGTGAAGAAGGAAAGTATAAACAAAATGTTATTACATTCTCGATCGCTCGTTTGGAATCGCTCCATTGGGAATACGCTCAATTAGGAATCGCTCAAATGAGAATCGCTCAATTCGGAATTCGCTTAATTGGGAATCGCCCACATGGGAATCGCTCAACTGGGAATTTGCTGTCTTGGGAATCGCCCACTTGAGAATTGTTCACATGGGAATTCGCTCATGTGGGAATTCGCTCAATTGGGAATCGCTCACATGGGAATTCGCTCACTTGGGGATTCGCTCACTTGGGGATTCGCTCACTTGGGAATCGCTCACTTGGGAATCGTTCACTTGAGAACCGCTCACTTGGGAGTCGCTCACTTGGGAATCGCTCACCTGGGAATAGACCATAACCCTGTGGCAATTCAAAAAGTTTCGGAACTGAATATTTTCGGAAGTTGTTTTCTGTTCTATCACCTACCAATTCGAAGCAAATTGGTGCAGTGGTAATTAGAGATGCAACAATTAACGGTACTCGGGCCACTTTTGACGGCCTAAGCAGAGCCTGAATAATTATTCGTCAGACACCCGAGCCGGAACTGAAATAGAATAATTTTAGCAATTTTTCGAGTTTTATTCTGGTATTTGGTGAGGGATTTCTTAAATACGAAAGAATTAATTATTGTCTTTTCAATCTGAATTTGTTATCATACTTCACTTCCCCGACAAATTCCAAACTGTCCAAGATTCTTTGAATTAAATGATCATTGTAATATGCTATGCTTTTTCGTACATGTACTGATAATAATAATTTATTCTGAACTTACAAAGCGTTAAACGCAAATGACCTGGAAAATGTAAATAACACACAGATGAATTAAGATAGCTAGTAAAGGCTTTGATATTCAATTCAGTATCCTTAGAAGTGGAGGGTCCGTGCATCATACTTGCTATTTTAGATGGTTTGGCGGCAATGTTAGCACAATGTATTCTGTAAGATTAATCACTGCTGATAAACAAGCCAAGATCACATGAATGATTGTTCCGGTTAGATAGTGGCTATCTAGTGTTCAATTGATTTTGGGGATTTGAGTTACCTATATACAGAACATTTGTTTATGACAGTGAAAAAGGTAATTTACAGACAGTGGACCAGTAAGTGATAATATTCAAGTTACTTTGCAGTACGCTGTAACTTTCTAATAGATTGAAGATCTTCCAATCATCAGCAAAATGAACTTTCCTTTTCAGATCTTTAAAAGCTGGTTTAGCGCTTGATCACAATTGCGTTCAAGCTTGTTTGGCTAATATTTCGACTCGTTTATACGTCGCCAGAGAGGCGGAGCAGTACGGATGTCAATTTGTACCACTTTTAGTCTGAAATTTTGAATTTTTATCAGTACGTCGATTATCATTTGTCAAAACGCTCTCATGGCCATTGGTGGAATTGGAACTTGGTTGAGCGATACACCCGGCATACCAGAAGCTGTCATGCAAATTTTTCAACAAAAATTTGCCACACCTCCGTCACCTTTGGATTCGATTATTGTTAATGAAATGGCCGAAATGGTCATTGCAGGCTGCGTAAGAATATCTACATAACCTGTGACTATAATGGAGCGGAAAGCGGCCGAAATCCCGTTTTTCTAACTTCCAAAATTAAAGAATCGTATATCCCATTGTGGCGAATAGACCCGACTACTATACACAAAATATCATTCATCAATGCTATAGTTCGTTTTTCTCGAAGCACTCCTAAATAGAGAAACGGGAATGTGTAAGTACTATATCATCTTATTACAATATTTTGCTGAACCATGTGTCAAATAATACTAAAAATTTGTGAACATATTTAAATATCTTCAGTGTTTTCTACAGATTGCAAAAACCTTTTCTACCTGTTTTGGCACGGTGCAAAGATCAAGCATCAACTTCTAAAGCTGAAAGTTGAGTTTTTGGCGTCTAGAAACGAGAAAGTGTAAAAAATCGGTGTTGTGCGAATCAATTTCAGTGCCTATATGAATTTAACGAAGTTCCCGAGTATTTATGAACTTCCAATTTATTGCCAAGCAGTTTTTTTTCGCACAGAGCGGACTTTTTTTGGCCTTGCGGAAAAATTTTTGGGCCTTTTTCACACAGACTGGAAATTTTTCGGGACGTTTCTTCTTTTAGCATTGATCAGAAAATGCATTTTAATGCAATTTAAAAGGTCAAAATCTCAAATTTCCTAGGCGTTTCGCGCCTTTAATGACAATAATTTATACTACTCGCTCAAATTGGACTAAGACTTAGCTACAAAGAAGTTTAGTTTCATTTCTCAGTTATCCTTGATTGCTTGTACGAATCTTCTATTACTCACCTCAAATTAGTGTGAGTAAAACACGACGTTTTCTTTGAAAATATAGTGAGAATTTGAATTTTCGATATGAAGTATGAACTTGTTAATTTTTCCCATATTTCTTTATACATATATTTAATGCCATCATTTTTTGACTGGAACTTTAAATCAAGAATATTTCAACTTGTCTCTTGAATGCATTTTCCAACATTTCGTAAGCTTCTGTGTTCCAAAATTCTCTGATGCTATGCGCTGGAAAAAAAAGCGTTCATGGTTTTGATGATTCGAAGTTCTTTTTCTCATTTACCAATCAGCGATCTTTAGTATTCGATTTGGATTTTGCTGAAAATTGAGTTCTACCGGTCTTCGTAAATTCCTTCTCTTTCTTGAAGTTTTATGAACTTTGTGGACACAAATTTTTTCCTAGGGAAATGATAAATACACGACTGAAAATGTAAGACTTATATTTTATGGATAAGGGCACCGTTTTTTCTCTAACGGAGCATACATGTACCAGGGCCCCGTGGTCTGGTGGAGGGGTCAGTCGAATTTTTTCAAACCGGTGATCATGTTGGGCACCCTGTTGATGGCAATTCGCGTGGGGAAATCGACATGCAAATCGGACAAATGGACGACCAGCGGCGCAGACATTTGCATAGAAGTGGAGCGCCAAAGAAAGACCAAAAAATGATAGTGAAATCATTGTTCACTATTATCGCATTTTTTATAATATTCTTAATATTATTTTGCTGGCATCTATTAAAAACCTTCCCAGCACTTCCGTCTTGTTTTGCATATTTTCGACTGTGGTCAGGCCACATTCTTTTTGATATTGCGTCGGAATTATTGTTGAGTATATTCGTCTTTTATTTGGATTATTCCAATCGTCGAAGGTCAGTTCTGACCAGAAGTCTCCATCTTTTCTTACGCCTCTTAAGAAAAGACCTGCACAACAATCACTGATTTCCCAAAATTTTAGAGGAGGGGCTGGTAAAGGAAAAAAATTCGGTTTTTTCACCAGAAAAGTCCGGAAAATAGTTCAAAAAATAGTAACTTGTGTCTAAAAAACCGTAAAAAACGTATTTATGGCGCGAAGCACCGAGAAAATTTACGTTTTTGACCATTTTTTGTTCAAAAGTTGATATTTTTCATCAAAGAATTGACATTTTCCAGTATTTTTCCATCCAAAAGTATGAGGGTCCCTACGACTACCATATGGCTAGCCACAGGATTGGAAAATCTTGGGGGTCGCCAATGGCTAGCCATTTGGCCGACGATTTCTGGTAGGGGTATTCCTATAGCACTTCCCCTTCCCCAATTACATGAATGTAACGGAGTCTTTTAAGGAAAAAATTAGGAAATTTTGTTTGTAAATTTATTGTAAATTTACATGGTGAACTTTAGGAGGTCAAAATTTCAAAATTTTCTGGAACTTCTCGCTGGTCATAGGTATAATATTCATTATTTTCTATCAGGCGCAGCCGTTATATATATTTTCACTTACTAATTAATCTTCAATAGTTTCCATCAATTAAATTATCTCGTCTTTTTTTTATTCGTTTAGAGTCAGTATTTTGCCGAAAATTGAGATTTTTAATTTTTTTCTCACTGGCTGGAAATTTTTCAAATGTGTCCAGCGTGAACTTTTCTATTCATAGACGATGAACATTGAATACATCATTCTAGACTGTAAATTTGGAGTTTCTATTGAGGAAGGTTTGTCACAGATCATTTTCTAGATTTTTAGAATTGAAAACTGGAGCATTTTTCCGCCACTTCGCGCCGGAAATGAGAAATAAATTACATTCCATTAGTTTGATTTTATTTCATTTCTCAACGTTGCGGAGATTCATTTTGCAGCGTGGTAAAAATCCGAAACATATTTATGGACGATTTGATAACTCTAATCGGAATCATAGAAATGTAAATAACAAATCAATTAATGAGAAATCTATCATTAATATACTTTCAACTGTTGTAGATCACCTATGTGTCATTCATCAGGTCAATGTGACTAACCTGGCTAGATTTTTCTCTATTTTGTCCTCATTTTTGCAGGTTTCTGATCACAATGTTTAGGTATGCTCTTAAAATGCACGAAAAAGCATTTGCGGTCGCATTAAAAATGTGGAAAATTTTTGGAGAATAAGGAAAAAAGTTTTAGGTTCCCATGTAGAAAAAATCTGGGATGAAAAAACGGTGAATAAGGGTTGAAAAGATTCATTTTACGGCGTTCTAGATTATCAAAATCTAGAAACTGAATCAGTTGAAATCTACAAATCTCTAGCTCTAATCATAGACATGCTAACTGCTATGCCCAATCAATCAAAAATAATCTTGTTGAATTATGAAAAACGAACACATTTGAAGATTTTCTTTGTAATCTTCAATTTTCGCTCGTTTCCCACACTTTTCAAATGATTTCAACTTGGAACGGAAAACGTGTTTCTGTGCAGAAAAAAATTTTAGTCAATTCCGCACGGTGCGGACAACACCGTGCGGAAAAAACCCGTTGCCAAATAGTTTATCAGTGATTTAGTGATTTTTTGATTTTAAAAACACTATGCTATTCATTTTCTTCTCAGAAAACAGAATTAAAATTAATGTTTTTCTGATAAACTTTGTTTTATTACTCCTTTCTGGAGCGCTTCACACAATTTCTTGCAAATCGAATAAAAACAAAAGAAATACAAAACAAACTACGGAACTCGTGGAGGGCAACTTGATTTTTTCGTGCAACTGAAAAAACAAGTGCATAACTTGAAAAACATGTTCTAAGTTCCATACGAGCCATCGAAAATTGCACAGTATAGCTCGAGTTTTGCATCACAATATTCTAGATTACGATTGAAAAAATCAAGTCGCACACACGATTTCAAGATTCAACGCTCGAGAAATCACGTTGCAACCTCATTACAACAAAAAGTAATCTTGTTTACCAAAAAGAATATCAAGTTGCAGCTTAGTTACAAAAAAATTATTTTGATTACAAAATAAATAAATCAAGATGAGTGAAATCAAGCTTGGCGGCACTTCAAGAAATCAAAACGTTTGAAGCTAGCCAAAGGCGTTGCTCCGCCTCCTATGTTTACATATACCGGATGGAACCCGATTTCATCGGCCGTTGTCTTGCTATTCTCCAAAAGCTCAGGAACCTGACAAAAAACCAAAATGTGGTTATCTTCGGAAATACTGCATTTTGTGTGAAAAACAACATTTATGAGTTTGTTCTAGGAATTCTCGGAAATTATATATTTTTTGAAATCAACATGCCCATCGCATTCCCTTTGAATCAAAATAACCTTTCCCACTCTGTCGAACCTCACCGTAAAAACCAAGGGTTCCCTCCGTCGTCAAATCCACTTCTGGGTTCCGTCTGGTATATATAAACATAGGGCGTGGAGCAAAACCCTTTCTTACCTTCAATAATTTTGTGTGGTATTGTGGTCCGTATGCAGTCTGTTGACTTTTCTGCAGTTCTTGGGAGATTCCTGATTTGGTCCTCACTCTGACGCTAACCTGGACTGACAGAAGTAAGACTCTTACAGGAATTCCACCGATCGACTCCAAACGGGAAGGTTACCTCCAGGGCAGGTCAACAATACCATACGTTGATTTGAACAAAATAATTATTACGAAACGAATAGACGAAACGAAACGCCTGACGTAAATGTCAATACGAAGGTGGTAAATTCACAGAAAACGAAATACAAATTGGGAAATTATAAACGTGGAAAATTATAAAAGAAAATACGATAAGTCTCTCTTCTTCATTGGCGAATTCGACGGTAAAGAAGGACGATAGGAAGACGGTATATAAAATTACACATAGAGAAGAGAGACCCTTGAAACGTCATCAAAAAACGACGCAAAAAAGTGTTGAGGCAACCTTTTCCCGATACTCTGGCCTTCAGTAAAAGTTAGGGGACAGCTATGGCCCCACCCAGGAAGCCCTTCAATACTGGTGACCGTACCAGGGGTCCCCCCTGTTGCTCCAAGGGAGGAGGGATGTTGTATGGCAACATACAACATTCCACCCATAGGATTGATGTTGTAGCCAATCCATGGGTCCCGAACCCAGCCATTTTTGTTGAGCCCTGGTCAGAATGGTTACACCTACTCCGACATTGGCCAGTGGTGGGACAGCTCCGGCGTTACCCAGGAATCCCTTCAACATTGGTGACCGTACCAGGGGGCCCCCTGTTGCTCCAAGGGGGGAGGGATGTTGTATGGTAACATACAACATTCCATCCGTAGGATTGATGTTTTAGCCAATCCACGGGTCCCGAACCCGGCCATTTTTGTTGAGCCCTGGTCAGGATGGTTGCACCTACCCCGACATTGGTCAATGGTGGGACAGCTATGGCGCCACCCAGGAAGCCCTTCAACAAAAGTGGCGAATTATCTAAGAATGACGCGCAAAAAGAAAACATATCAAACAATACTTTTGCAGATTTATGCGAAACCAAAAATATTGATTTTCACCAAAAACGGGTAGTAACACTAACCTTACTAATATATATATTTACATAATGAAAACTGAACCTACTTTTATGACAAATACTTTGTGATATGAAAAGGTGATAAGAGAGCCAAAGGTCAAAAGGATTGACCCTCTGACTTTTCATCCTCTGATGCACCGCTCATCTTGATTTCTTTTTTTGTGATTAATATGATTACTTTTTTGTAATCAAAATTAGAGATGTATCGGGTACCCGGACCCGAAATGAGACCCAAAATTATCCGACCATTTTGTTGGACCCGGACCCTACATTCTCAAAAGTTTGAACCCGATACATCTTTAATCAAGATGCACTTGATTACTTTTTTGTAATCAATATACACATGAATACTTTTTTGTAATCAAGTTGTTATCGTTTGAACGATATGAACGATACGAAACGATAAACGATATAAATAACGATATCGATTATCGATATAATGTTGTTTTTTCACAAAAACAGTATGACGTGAAAAGGCTGTGCAAAAAAGCACTACTAATCCTAAACAATTTTTTAAATGAAAAGTTCTATAATAAAATCTTTGTGTTGACAGTTTTCACGATAGTGTATTTTCATAATTATTCAATTGACAAGCATTTCATAAAAACGGACTATTGATGAGTTTTGTTCCGTATCGAGGTCACGCGCGCTTTTACCATATGCTGGTAATACGAGTACCTGATTGCAGAAAATACAATGATGATGCATCTATGCTGACCTTACTCGTCGTTATCAACCAAAAGTTTTATATCTGACGAGTAGGGAGTACATACATGTAATTTTAGAATGGGGAATTTCCATGAGAACACCCCTTCCCCAGAAATCGTCGGCCATATGGTGACTCCATCAAGATTTGCTAATTATATGGTTGAAATGGGCTATCCATAGGAATACCCATTCTTTTGGTAAAAAACTGAAAAAAATCAATTTTTTGGAAGAAAATGGTCATTCTTGAACAAAAAAATGTCAAAAACGTCAATTTTCGGGCGCTCCACGTCGTAAACACATTTTGTGTTTTTTAAGAAAAATCACTACTTTTTGAAGCGTTATCCATACTTGTTGGGCGTAAAATCGAATTTTTTTCCCTCAATCTGTTACATGTAGAATCTGATCAGTATGACACTGTTCACCCAAACACATGAAGACAAAATTTTTTGAACTGTTTTAAATGCTGTGAACATATGGTACAGTCGCGTCATTGAATAAGTTTTTCATGTCGTGGAAAAATATTTGAAAACAGTCACTTAATTGTTTGAACCTTATTTTCAAATTATAAATATTTTTAGCTGAACAGTTATTAGTATCTTTGAGAAATTGATACCTACTTGTAAAGACTAGTTCAAAACACTTTGATTATTGAAGAAATTTAATTTTCATGAAAAAAAAGCATTTTATCTTCTCAAAATTTCAAACGGAAAATGACTTTATTGAACTGATTGCTGAGGTTGAGTATTTATATATATATTTCCACGATCCATTGACCTCTGTCGTAGCCCACCCGTCGAATTTTTTGGCATATCCGAGCAGGACCGAAAGCATATTGTTTTTAAATCAACATTTTTTTCAAAATGATTTTTCTCATCTCTACTAGAAAAGTGTCCATGTAGTCTGTCAAGGCGAGTTGTAGTGATCGTAATGTTTGAAAACTTTCTTTTAATTTTTTTTTTGAAAATCATAATCAGTGTATGCTTACGATATTGCAATGAACGCATCATCTATGTACGGTAACCTTCAATATTTTCATAGTTTATTCCGTAAAGTTCAGGACGTTAGGTGTTTTTTTCGGGCAACTTTTCCTAACTTTTCAGCACATGATACCTACGATAACTAGAGTGCCCCATGGGGAGGGGTATGAGGGGGGTATTACCCCTACCTAAAGTCCTTAAAATCGATCACTGGCTGCCTAATTTTGAGACGAAATGACGTGTTTAGTGGACATTTAGCAACACTACTCCCGCCAATTTTCAATTTTACCCCTACCTGAAGAATCTGACCTTGGGGACCTCTGACGATAACCTATTCTTTCAGACAAGAATCTATAGCGATGTCATGAAAATGTTCAGCATGATCACTATGGAAGCATCCTCGTCGAGCTATTCGGCGACTCCTGATACGAGTTTACACGGTTACAGGTAATCACAATTATAGAACATTACATGTACACTTTCCTCAATTTTCGTGCGATTTTTCTTTACCACATGGTATTTAGAGGAAGGTTTTTTAGTCTTTGCTTATGTCTAAAAACGTCAGTATGTTGGAAAGTGTTTTTACAGGACCAGTATGTAACTCTAGGTTGTTCTTTTTTTGAAGAAAATACATCTACTCGCTAGGTTAGGAAAGGAATTATAAGACGAAATGCTGCAACTTTATGGCCCGCGAAGACTTACAATGTATCGAAGCAAGTATAACATTACTTTCCGTAACAAAACGAAAACAATTGTTCATCGCATTTTCCTCCTGAAAAAATAGGAGAAAAACGAAATGCGTACTATCAACGAAATAGTAATGAAGGACGTTGCATCTTTGATATCACTATTTTTTCTGAGCAGTGATGAAGCAGTGGGTTACCCTGCGTTTTGGAATCAAGATCCAACTTCCTTTTTTTTAAATCAAGATTCAATATGATTTTTTATCAAGATGTATTTAATTGAAACAGATTGGTTTCTTGAAATTTATTTGCGCTTGATAATTTTTTTGGACATTGAGTCACAATATGATTTCTGTGTAAAATTTTTAAATCATATGTGCCATACCTGTGCTTGATCAGTCAGCTTGAGGAGGTAAGCTGGAATTTTGTCTGGTTAGTAAACTGGTTTTGTCTAAAAAACTAAAGTAGAGAACGCTTAGACCACCAATGTCTTTTGGTACTAACTGGGCTTCTGTTAAAAATTTGTTAACGAAAAGAAATGTCTTCAATTATCCAAGCAGCACATTCTTCGATCTTTATTAGTCAAATATGTGAAACCATTTGTTTGGTCAGTTTTTAAAGTTTTAATGTTGCCTCGTTGGAATCAAGTATGCCTTGTTCAGAAAAATCGTTTAACTACAGCATCATCTTCATTCTTATGCCGACTTTTTCTTCTCTCTTGCTCATTTTCCTTCATCATCTTTTCCGTCAATGCCGGAGATCAGCAGGAATCTGTTGAGGGTCAATTAAAATCTGCTGGGGGTCAATACTTAAGCCCCCACGTACATATATGACAAGGTGTGAATACTCTATCCTGATTAGATGAGGTACATAAAACTTGATAGGCGGGTCGTTTTTTGGACTATCCTGTATATGCTAAGTGAATGATCAGGAATATCAATATTCTCTAAAATTACCTTGATAGTATTCACTATATTCTACGTCATCTTGGGGAGAGAAAATAGCTCGCCGGTATTGTTTCGCTTGATTGGATATCTGGCTTCCAGTATGGCCATGCTGGCGAAAGCGTAACTATTTCCGCCGGTCGCCGGAGAAGAAATCTGAGTTTTCGTGATAACTATGAGGTAACACGGCATCTCCTTACGTTATCCACTGACTCTTGATACATGAGATACACCGGAAACGTTTCTTTAGTCAAAACTTATCGGCAAGTCAAGTGTCAAGAAAATGTGCTACTGTGTGATGGGTGCCGGTTTCAGTCGGCTGAAATGAAATAAAAAATTAAGAAAATGAAATTAACTCGATTCATACACGCAATAGGACGGAAGTGCTATAGGAACCCAGAAATCGTCCTCCATATTGCTAGTCATATGGTGACCACCAAGATTTGCCAATCATGTGGCCGAAATGGGCTAGCCATTCATAGGAATCCATCCTGTTGGTCGGCAAAAAACTAAAGAATGTGTCAAATTGAAGAAAAAATGGTTACCGCTGAACAAAAAACGATCAAGAATGTCACTTTTCCGGCGCTTCGCGCCATATAAACAATTTGATTATTTTGTTTTAGATAAAAATTGTTTTTTGAACCGTTTTTGGACTTCTTCAATGAGCCCCTTATTTTGGGCAATCGCTGACCCCGCTCATAAAACAGTCGCCTGGCTTCACCCGAGACCTTGAAGCTCTGACACGTATGCCTAAAGTTTAACCTAGCAGGAAAACACTTTTTTGTCAACGAAATGTCAACATATCTTCATTAAACGCCGCTTACCGTAATTCTCGAACTTTGGCTGAACTTTACACCGTTTTCATCGAAAGTGTCAGTATTTTTCACTATGATATACGTGCCACTTCAGATTCTAAAGAGGATGTTGAAAAAGCCCCTTTATACTTTCAATTGTAAGAACAGCAAATTTTTAATCACCAGCATATCCGAATATTAATATGAAATTATCATGCTGAGTTCTTGTACTCATACCATTGAAAATCCCACTTATCCAACTCCTTTCGTCATACAATACTCTTTAAAGCAAGCATAATATTGACGTAAATTTGGTTCAAATGTCTAACAGACAAAACTTCCGAATATTGAGATTAAATTGTTTTATTGGAAAGCTCGGCATTGCCTCCTGCTGGCAGTTTTTGATTTTTTGAGCTCGGCAGTCCAGTCGGCTTATATGAATAATCGTAGTCAGAAACAGTCATTCTCGAAAATGGGTCTGAGACATCTGATGTTTATAAGTTCACTTTTCAGCAGTACCGAAAAGAAGTTTTAGACATATTGTAACTGGAAACTCATTCGGTGAAGGTTGGACTATGAAAATTCATCTTATCTGCTATTAACCTTTGGACTACGATTTAGGGAAAACCGCAATACGAAATCTCTTCTATAGTCCGTTTTTCTTTAAATTGTTGTGGAGCGATTGAACGTATTTGTAAAGTTTGTGTAGCGTTTGAGAAAAGATCAGCAAGTTCGAAAAGGAAAGATCGTGACGAGACCTGCGAAGAGGCATGGCTAGGATGTGAAGAAATTATGAAAATGTTTTGATCAGATTTCATTTGTACTGTAGCCCATACGGTTGTGTTTTCTTGTTTGTCTGGAGAGAGTGTGAGGCAGTGATTTGTACATTAGTAAATTGTGTGGAGAAAGTGTGTTCCAGGTTAAGTCAAACTATTTGGAGAATAGTTTGAGTATTTGGGTGAAACTCCTAGCGGTTAAAATAGCAGGGCCCGAGTTTCGGCATCTGAAAACCTTTGACGACCTGAGCGAAGATCCCTGGATAATTGACATAGCGCTCTCTACGAGCCTGTCAATCTCCTGCATTCGATTATCGTTGCGTAAATCCGTAAAACACTCCGAGTGTTCCGTTTCCAGCATTCTGCACGCTCTTCTACGTTCCGTACGTCTCTTCTAAAACGCGCGATAAATCGTCAAGCTACACAGCTTAATTTTCATCTGCGTTTCATCGTCTAATCTTATTTTCTCACGCACGACATAATTTGGTGACCGTACCAGCTCGTTTAAAAATTGAAGAAACGCTGAAATTTGCAAAAAATCGAAAATCCGAAAAATGGAAGAAAACCGCATATGTCGCTCTACAGCACTAGGTTACGAAAAAGGTTTCTACAAGAAACTAGCGAATCCCGATAATCTAGAAATCAAAAATTTCGTCTGCAAAAATGTGAATCTACCACTTCTCTACGAAGCAGATAAGCGTAATTTCAATCTACCAGAAATGTCTGCTCCGCTAAAAACGCGAAAAACTTCACAATCTTTATCTCCGAAAATCGTCAAAAACCGAAAATTTAACCTTCTAAAACCGAAACCAATAGAGACTGATTCTCAAAAAATCGTGGATAATGACGCGTATATCGACGTAATGCAAAAATGTGATGTCGAAATGATAAATTTTCGTGGCGACGCTACTAACGCATTAAGCAAAATCGTGACTATGGCGACTCAACAACAAAAACTTCTCGATGAGTTTAAAACCGAAATCGAAGCGATGAGAGCTCAGAAAGAAGAGCTATCGAAACCAAATATTCCTGAAATCGAAAATATCGGGAGACCTACGAGCTCTTACGCTCAGTCTCTAAAATCGAATAAACCGAAAAATGTCACTAGCAATCAAAAAAGTCAACTTAATTTTCGTAGTATAATCAATGACGATGATGATCTAATCATCCCGACTCAAACGTTTGACCGCTCTAACGCGCTAAACTCTCAATTTTCCGTCTATCCCACCTTCTCAGGTGCATAGATCTTTCGCCGATGACGAAACGAGAATTAAGCTATCTGTAAAAAGATAGCACCACAAAAAATAGGTAATTCGACCCGAAATCAACAAGTGTTGAAATTCTTCATCGCGCTCGAGAATGAGTTCGGCCTTGATGCATCTGAGTATGTGAAACTTCACACATTGCGTCGCTTGACTTGCCATGGTGCCTTGAACACCATACGAGATGTCCGATCCTACGATGAAGCGAAACAGATTTTGATGTGTACAGAGCACCCCATGGGGCTGGGTATTGGGGGGGGGGGGTATTACCCCCCTCTTAGATTTGGAAATTCATTTACTACCCCCATAAAAACAGCTCACTATAGCGAAAAATTTTGGTGGACTTCATCCTCTCCCCAGTAGGTTATACTAATTCGAGAAAAACTACAGAATGTGTGATTCTGAGGAATTACTCACTGCTCTTTTTGACACATTTACTGAGCAAATGATAATGGGAAAGTATGCAACTTCTGTGCCATATAGTGATTTTTAGGAAAGGATATCAGCACATTAATATATACTACTTGTAGGAAATCATTATATATATAATTGGGAGATGAAGTAATGACTTATGTTTATGTGATTTATCAAAAAATCGCCCCTTGGGAAGAAAAACATTATGTTTTTAAAATTCTTCCTCTTCATGCTCTCGTTTCCTTTTCCCCGCTTCTGTGTTGGGTGTTCTGTGCGCATATGGTTACCCAAGCTGTGGCATACTTTACTGCTATGAGTTGAGACATGTGAGGTCTGTTGATGTGGATCAGGAGTGGTACTTGGTTTCAAACTCGTAGTTCACAGTCTAATGGGATTAATAATACTGAAGCCACATTCAGCATGAGGACTTTCAATTGGAAGCACTGTTCCAAGCCCAATCAGTGATGGGATAAGCCCATACTGCTGAAGATGGTAGTTGAAACAATGTTTCCAAACGTATGTTGTGCCCGATTCGTGAAATGTGCAGGAATCAGTTGGCACAACAGTCTTCAAAGTGTGACTATTGTGTACGTATAATTAGTGCATTAAAGTTGCAGCTGGAAAATGGAGTTGAAGTAGTAAATGTTTTTTGAGTGTAAAAAGGATAAAGTAGGGGCATTATCCATTTTTGTAAGTTCTATGTGGTTAGAGTACTACAACCCCTACTCTTTCGGAAAAAGTTAGGCGCAAAAAAAAGGTCACGGCATATTTGAAGTACTACCCTTAAAATTTACGATTTTACCCCTACCTAAATTTTTGACCTTGGGGACCTCTGGATGTGTATGAATGCACCGAATTGCGACCAAGATACGCTCCAATGCGAGCTCCAGTCCATCACTCTGTTCGAAAACCGAAGATCCGTCAGCTTTCTTAAATCGAATCAGTACCTACGTACATCTACTGTACTATGACGGAAGTGCTCAGTATGGCCATAAAAAAGTTATCACAACTTTTCTTTGGAAAATGCCGAAAATTTACAGTCTCGATTGACGCGAGTACTCTAGAAACGATTACTGACTTAGCTATAGCCGTCGCGAAAGTTCAGAAAATTCAGGGAGCGAATAAACAGTCAACTGTGAGAGTAGAACAACCTATACTGGTTAATACACTCGAAAACCCGTTGGAAGAGCAACCAGCTCAATCGCGTTTCAGAGATGATTCGAAACCTCGTTTCAGAGATAACTCTCAATTCCGAAACAGAGAGGACTCAAGACAGCGAAATAGCATGAGGTTTCAAGAAAATTCGACCGTGATGAAAACAAAAGAATTGGAAGAAAGCATAAAAGGAGTCCTAGAAAAGTTCGGAATCCGAGAAAATACGCAAAACACTAATAATTTCGAAAATCGAAGATCGTGATTCGATCCCGGGACAAGTCCAAATTTCTGGAATAGAGAAAACATTCCTATACGGGATTTCTCTCAGAATCGTAACTTCCAACAAAATCAGTCACGTGAACGACCGGTGAAATACTGCACCTATCATGGTCAGCGTAAGCACGACAGTTCCGAATGCTATCAATTGAAACCACAGGCTTCTCAGCCTCGGCAACAGCAACCGAATCATCAATGGCAAAATAACCATAATTGGCGTCCTCGTTTTCAACAAAATACGTGTAACTACATGCTCAATCAGAATCAAAATTTTGACCCAAGTAACCGATTTTTCAATCGCAATAATTGAAACTATCAGAGAGATGTTGCAAACATTTCTCTCTGCGATTCCAAATCCCGACAAGAAAAGATAATCGAAAAGCATTACTACTATCCGATGAACAATTCGCAGTCTATACAGACTCAGCTAACTTCTCCGAAATCTTCGCAACAAGTTGTGCCATCAGAAACCAAAACGGTGTTTAACTCACCTGAACCTTTTGTCCTGATGAAGCCGACGACTAATACTAATCTGAAAATGACGTTTAAACGTACAATTTATTTCTCAATTTTTTGCATAAATTCGTGTAATTCTGCGAACAATATTTTGTGAAAACGTTTTTGAACCCAGATTTTTTAATTTTTTTTTCGTTTACAAGCTTTTTAGCAAGAATCTGTCATTTAAGTTTTTCGAGGTCGATCTAACAGCATCATTGAAGAGTCGCATAACCATTTCTTGTTAATTGCTGGGAGAATTTTGTTGTGCATGATGCTACAATGAAACTGGATGATTAGTTAGTTCGGATAGAAGGGCCCTAACTCGATGACCATTGATTTCGGCCCGCCGGCCATTCGAATCATTTCATGTCGCTTCATGCCTTCGAACTACAGATAGGCTTTGCCCACTAAGACTTTTGATATAGATTTATCTTCCGATCAGCTCTCGATCGCTCATGTAAATATCGTTCGACTTTTCTACTGTCGCTCGGCTGGAAATAATTGAACGTACCTAGTAGATAAAAATCCATGATTAACTTCCCGATCTGCTGCATCCGCATCAAACTTCGACAGAGGAATGATTCTACATTTTGCGTCTCAAACAATTACTAGAGAAAGCTAGACGTGCAAGGAGCTACAGCTCAGTGAAAAATTAGAGAGAATTACTGGGGGTTGGAGAGCAATTACATTTCCTGCTTAATCAAGCATGATTTTTGACCGATTTTAAATTTCTTGAAAATTTTGAATTATGCAATTTGATAATAATAAGATAAAAGCTAAACATATTTCGTAATAAATCATCGAAATTACAGATGTTATTTCAATAGAACACCTAAATCTTGTGAATTTCATTAGCAAAAATTTGAAAAATTAAAAGCTAGCACACTGAATTCTAATTGATTGAAAAGTATTTATAATTAATATGCGTTCACGATAGACGGATTTTAATTCACAGCGAAAGGATGCAAATTCTCATTAAGATTAAATGCGACAGAAATCACAAAAACTCCGAGGCAAGTTGGAATTTCTTTGTTTTTATCAGAGATTATAAAAAACTCAACAAGAGTAAAAAAATAGAATCGAAAAACTGAACCAACTGAATATCAGTATGATTATACATGTACATAAGAGTAGAGAAGTCCTCTTACCTAAGACCTTGGACACCCCTGGCCCGAAAAAGAATCGTGATTATTTTTATGCATATTTTGTATGAAAAAACATGTTTGTGAAGCTATCGTCTTATTTTTTTGCTCACCCACACCACCCCTCGATGAAAAGTCCGGGGACCCTTTTCCCCGGAGATTTCTTGCCGTGCATGTCTCAGTCACCCTGAGGGGCGGGGTAAAACGGAATTTTGTCGGTTTAGTAAATATATATTAACTGGTTTTGTTTAAGAAAACGCAATCATAGAAGGCTTCAACGGCCAGAATTTTTCCGTAGTAAAAGGGCCTCTGTCAAAAAAGTGAAAGTATAGCAGCTTCCGGGTTAAAACGACTGATAGCAACTCACATATAGTTCAAAAAACTCGGGCAGTAAATGCTTATGTACCCAAAATCCATGGTTAGTAAATGAGCATCCGACAGGTCTGGTAGGCCTACCAAACCCCCCGTAATGCACAGATATGATATGTGTGACTTTTGCTTTTTCCGTCGACATCTTGAATGTCGCTATGCAATGCAAAGTTTGATTTATGGACATACATGTAACGGAGCCCCGAGGTCTGGGGTGGGGGTGGACGACTGTTTTGGGGCCGGGGGTCACTAATTCACAAAATTTTTGGGGGAGGGGTCTCTCAAGGAAAAAAATTCAATTTTTTCACGAATAAAGTCCGGAAAATAGTTCAAAAAATAGTAATTTTTCCCTAAAAAAAACCGAAAAAATGTATCCATGGCGCGAAGCGCCAAGAAAATTCACATTTTTTACCATTTTTCGTTCAAAATTTGACAGTTTTAATCAAAAAATTGACATTTTTCAGTATTTTTCCGACCAAAAGTGTGGGGGTCCCTAGGGCTACCATATGGCTAGCCATTGGATTGGAAAATTCTGGGGAGGCGACGGTCGCCCAATGGCTGGCCATATGGTCGACGATTTCTGGGGGGGGGTTTCCATTGCACTTCCCCCCAATTACATGTATGTTTATGGAGTGTGGTTTTGGATGAGTCATCCAGATTTGCACTCTGGCTTTTCGAGTTTCGATGAAAAAGTCTAGCAGCCGTTCTCGAATTCCGTAATAATGAGTCTTTTGCCAGAAATATTTATAGTGCAACGGTCCAGAAGACCAAACTCAACGTTGTTGCAGATAACCCATAACCAAATAATCGAGTTTTTAATAGCAATGCTTTCAGATTTTTCCCAAAGTACTTTCGACAGGCTCCATATAAGAAAGATGTCACTATAGTCGATCCGTGAAGTGAAGAATCCCTTGGTAAACCTTGCTCCATCCAGCTTTCAAAAGCGAAAATAGACAGAATAATAGTAAATAAATAAGTTATTCACAAAAAAATTAAGAGAGAATACGAATATTGAAAACGTTATTACGAATATTGAAAAATGTCTTCGAGATCCTATTTTTTGTGGTGTCAGACTGTCATTATTGATTAGCTTGTTAAATTTTTATTTTTACGCATGTACATCGATCAGTCACTTTCCATTTTCATTGATGGAAATTTTTTATCGAAGTATGTTTTTTGGTTTATAGACACGTTTCGCTAGCCGTTATTAAAGCGTTGACCAATATAGCCTCAAATGTTAACAGCATCAATGATCAATTAGATTTGCTTATTCGTTTATTCGAACTATTCGTTCAATTGGGCCTGGAATGCAAGCGATTGAGCGAGAAATTCTCAAAAACGACCCTGAAGGTGCAATCAGTTTTTGATAAAAAATATTCTACATTATCAGTTGATTTTTGAACTTAAAGGCGTCAAATAGCGCAGGAAATTTAGGTGTTTTAATACCCATTATCGGAACTTTGTTACGTCGGATGCCCGTTATTGTTAATCCAAGACCGCGGCTACATAAATTATTCAGAGACTTTTGGTTTTATTCTATTGTGATGGGTTTTGCTGTTGAGCAGTCAGGTGAATATTCTCGGAATCTTTTTTCGCCGAACGCTTTCTATATGTTGTTCAATAAGTTTTTCTACCCTTAAGAACAAATTATGTATCTAGCATTGAGATATTTTGGGCGATTTCTATTTTATTATTTGGTACTGAATAGCATTTGTGGTACTAATCTATAAAATGGGGCTAAAACGTAAAGAAACCTTAAAAAGACTCAAAAACACATGTTTTAACAACTTGAAAATTCATGTCTGCTCTATATTTATCTAGGCATGTGGCCTTACGAATGGTACAGAGGAATATGTGAAATTGCCGTGAAATCTCCAGTTTTGACAGCTCAAGAACATTTGAGATCGGAGCTAATCGATTCGGCTATTCGTAGTGATGTTGTGACAGCTGTAAGTATCGTTAAATGTCGTTTAAAGAGTTTTGATATAGTTTCTGAATGAAAAACTCAATACCAGGCTCTCTATAAGAAACGGTAATCTACATTTCGTCTTCTATTCACGTGTTTCGATAACTCCTCACAGTCAATCGTTGTTTATTTATGTACTGCTATCGCCACCAAGTATATTCGAGGTTTAATAGAGAATCAAACTTTCAGGTCTTCAATTGTGTATCAACATTAATTTGTACTTCTCGTTTTTAGGCTGAGTTACTCGAACTTCGAAGCAACATTTTATCACAGTTGGGACATGCCCCTGATGTCGTACAATACGTGAACAAAATGGAGTTTGCTCAATGCATTTACTTGCTTTCAGTCTTGCGGCTTGAAAGCTTACGCGTTACATATTCTAATGAATTGGTATCCGTCCAGTATATGTTTCAGTATTTGGAAGACAGGTAAGCTGTGTGTGTACTCGAAAAGATTTCTGAATTTATGTGATCTATAGATTATCCATTAGTTCAAATGGCTGACATGCTACCCTAAGGTTATATACACATATATGTTGATGTTAAAAATAGCTTTACAAGTCTTCCCTAGAAATTTGACTTAACCTAATATAAAGTATGAACAGTAATCAACTGGTTGTAGGATTTACGTATGTTCGATTCATATTATAATCATCTGATAAGCGACCAAGGGGAATATTTTGTCAATCGTGTAAAATTCTATTCAGATTGACTAAAAACGTTCTACAAGGCTCAACACCACTTTTGTATTATTCTTCATGTAAAAATTTGGGTGGGATGAAGTTGAGCATTATTATTCTCTTATGCTTCAAACATTATAATTTTCAGACTTAACAGATTTTTATCTGATAACATGATTATTTTCGAAACATATGTAATCTTTTCCAGGAGTATACGGAAAGACAAAACTGGAATGTGGCAATGTATGTTATCTGTTGCGATGAACGTATTCTCAGCATTTTTATCTTCGACAGAGAAAAAACAGAACTCTACTCTCATGGAAACTGAACTTGTTCATTACGCATTATTTTTGCTAATCAATTTCAACAATATTTACCAAGAAATTAGAAAATGTGCGGATAAATGTTTATCGGCCTTGATAGACAAATTCCCGCATCTTTTGTGGAATAGCAACGTTTTGACGTCGATGTTGGATATTTTGCAACAGTTGGCTAATAGTCTTAGATTGGATGCTAATAAAGAATGTCCCAAATTGACTGTTCCCGGCATTCCATGGCCAGTAACGTTGATGGATACTTTGGAAGAACGTCAAAAAGTTTACAACGATTTTGCGACGAGGTGTCAACAAATTTTTCAAGAAGCGATGAAGTGGGCACCCAATTCCACGAGATCGCATTTACAGGTTATTTACTACGTTGAATTTTCCGCATTCATTCATGTATGACTAAAAATTCAAAGTTTCTGCTACATAGCATCGAGATTGAGTCCCAATTAATTTAAGAAAGCCTGGCCTAACTGCAGGTGAATTTCTTGTTTATTTTTCATAATTTTTCCACATTATAGCATCATCAATGCATTAAGATAGGGAAGTATTGATAAGCCATACCTTGAGGCCTTGAAAATAACTTACATATAGTCGCTGTTTTTTGCGAAATCACAAATTTTGTTACTGTTTCGGTGATCATCCATTCAGTCGAATCACTGCGAATGTGACTGAACTTGAAAGTACTCATTCGAGTCCTAATCAAAAACATAGACATTTTTGGTGGATTTCGATCGGTTCATGAGTATCAAAAAGAGTCTTCACAAAAAGAGACCACTTTATGCCGTGTTGATTCATCCGAAGAAGTTTATTTTTAATTTTGTAGGAATATGTCAGCAAGCTCAGTTCAGACCAATCATGTTTTATGTTCCAACATGCTGGGCTTTCGTTGACAATTCAGTCGCTTTTGCAAGGTAGCTTTTCGGGGCATTTGGCGTCAGCGTTTTATTTACGTACGGATGCGTCGTCTTATATATCGAACCTGAGTTTGCGTAGTTTCTACGTTGGCGAAGTATCCATTAATTAACTTTTCATTCGTATTTTGTTTTCAACGATGTTTTCTCTATCAGGTTACGGGCATGCTCGAAGAACACGAAAACGGCAGTGACCAAGCTCGCGAAAGTTTGACCCAGAAATTAATTGCCGATTTCGGAAAAACTATTCATGAGAAGAGTGATTTCGAACGAGCAAAGAAATGTTTGTTGAGAATGTCGGCGCTATTCATAAGTTCTATTGGTATGTATTTTTTTCAAACCAGTCTGATGTTTTCGAACAATATGACTTTTTCGCAATTTCTACTATGAGTTGATCATAAAGAAGTATTATAAAATAATTGCATTTGATATGCATTTAAAAGCAGTGTAAAAGACTTACCTTAATGCCGTTCTTTTCTATGATCCAAAGTAAATAGTCTTGTCTAGTTATTCGCGTGAAGATTTTACAATATCCATTTATCCTCAGGTATCAACAGACCTTTATTGAATGCGATATCCTTTGCTCCGGCTAAGCGTTTCACTGAGCAGACAGTCAATTTAACAATAGGATGTTGGGAATGGATTTTATCAGCGAGGTCGGATGTTCAGCTCGAGGTTTCATTTCAATAATAGTTTATGACTGAAAAATATTTATATTTACTTTTTCTCGATAGCTGTTCAATAGTATCTGCGACGCTTGGCGAATGACCGTGTATAGAAAGTTGGGTGTCTACGAAATGTGCTTGCCACACGCTGGACCTTTAACCGCTCACGAAGGTGTCCCACTGTGTCCATCACCGCCGCTGGTTGCGCCACATCGAAATTGGATAAAAGTTGATGAATTTTTATTCAGAGCTAATTCATTGATGCGTTAGATCCCAGAACCCTGAAAACTAAACGAAACATGCTTTTGTTGCAGGAAAACCTCAAATGTAACGCATGAAGTTCTTCACTCATTGATAATGGAAACCAACAAGTTAAAAAATTACGACAGAGGAAAGAAATTTTTAGATGATAAAACGGTCTGTTCACGTTTTCACTGCCAGGTTTTGGAAAAATTAGTAATAAGGCGCTTTGTTGCCTTATTTTTTCTGGCCTCCGACAACCATAGCAAAAAAGACTGGGTGCCCATCGTATGAAGTACGAAAAGGTGAAAATACAGATGCTTGTACCTGGGTAATTCCATGTCAAGTGGTTTAATGGTCTCCACTCGACCATCTCAAAAATGCGTGAAATTTTTACCAGATGCTCCCCTAGGTCTGGAACGAATAATGCCAAAGTTTTACTTTGCTACGTCCATGTGGTGTCATAAATTTTGAGTAATGTGCGCAAATTTGCTCTTATCATGAAGCTTTACTTCTGACAAAATTTGAACTCCTACAAAAATCTTGCTGCAATCCCTTTGAAAAAAGGATCATAATTAAAAATTTTATTAACTTGTGCTTGCATGAAGAAGATTATGGAATTTCTGCTGAATGGAATTTTTTGGTACTAGCCATGGTGAATCTCTTTATGATGGCATCGGTGGTACTGTAGAATGACTTAATGCTCGGGCTAGCTTGCAATGACCTTCTGATAATCAGGTTTTGACACCAATAGACTCGTATAATTTTGCATCGAAAACATGTCTGGCATTAAATTTTTGTTCATCTCCAAAATCGATGTTGGCTATTTATGTCCAAGTTAAGAGGCCAGATTTGAAACCGGATGAACTGTTGCGGGAACTCGAGAAAATCATTTTAAACCGATGAATGAATCCAAAATTTGTGTCAGTAAAATTTCTACTGATAAATCATTTTTCATTGCTAGCATTTCCAACTTGGACTCTCCTGCTTCATTTATTCACCTTAATAATTTGCTACCTGGACAATATGTTGCCTGTATGTATAATTTTTGGTGGATTGGAAATGCTTGCGAAATTTCATTGGAACATTATGACGCCCTTATAAGTTTTTTGCATCCAAACAGCCGTGCACGATTTTTCCATTGGCCCACAAAAAAGACACTGCTTGGGTTTCAGAGGAACATATTTTTTTATTCTTGAAGCTCCATTTACGACCTCGACTGGCAGACAATATTCTTATCTGCGCTGATCGTGGAACTTGACAATAAGTTTAACGCATTGTATTCATTCTGATTTTATTGAAATGCAATATGCCAGTAATTTTCAATTGCTGTAAAACTGTGTTACTTTTTTGTGTGTATAAATTTGCATTAGTCATCCGAATTTCTTCGGAACACTTAGTTAATGGTGGTAAATAAACAGAGTCGCCGTTAACTATAAATATGGTCATTTTCGAAGTACTTTTCAAGCATGAAACGCAAATGGGTCTAAAATCAAAATAAGTGAGTTTTGAAGAGGAAAATCTGCTCTTTCAAATCATGCATAAATGATTGAAACTGAAAAAGGTACAGTTGGGATATATGGCGCTGAAGTTGGCTCAAAATCTGCATAATTTTGTACACACATATGTTCAATATGCTATATCTGCAAAACCAGGAGCAGAAAAAACACGAAATTTGGTGAATAGGAGCAAAGTTATCTTAACACATATAATCCGCAATATCAATGATTTCTGACCGCCAGTTTCTGAGTTATGACTGCTCAAAGAGGCCACCATTGTTCCCGTCTTAAATTTTTCCATGCTGTCAGAGGGAGTCTCAAGGCTCGAAAAATGCACTGCAATGCTTGTGAGTAAAACATTTGGAATGAGCGTAAAAAGTTATGTTAAGGGTTAGAATTTGAGCCTGATTGATCAAATATTTCATCAGCAATCACATGCCAAACTTGACCTTTTGTGGCACCTCCTGCGACTGGATGGGTGACCCCAAAAGTTTGGGGCCCCGTAATCTAGGAAGTATGTAAGGTATCAAAGTAAAACTTTGGCATTATTCATTCCAGACTTAGGGCAGCAGCTGGTAAAACTTTCATGAATTTTTGAGGTGGTCGAGTGGGGCACTTTTTCAAATTTGAATCACTTGACATGGAATTACCCACCTGTGATTTTGGATTACCAACCGCAATGAAAACGCGAGCAGACGATAGTAGAAAAATAAGTGATAAAAAAGATCGTGTGAGAAGTATAGTAGATGAGATATTGTGGCAGAAATTTGAGACTTGAAAAATTTTTAAAGAGAGAACTAAAGAGCAAGTTTTCTCTTTTTACAATGCCAGGTTTCGATTCAGCGAACATTTGTTTTTTACCAGGTCACACTATTCTGAAAATCGGAAATATAATATCAGTAGATATGTGTAAACTTCTATTCCATAAATTAAGACATTTCTGTACATAAAGGAGACAGATGATCCCGATTTCGCACTGGCTTATGAGGGCAATAGTTTCTTAGAAACGAAATTGAGTATTATTTCAAAAAAACATGTTTTACTTTTGATTTGATTGATAAACTTCTGAATTGTTTCAGTTTATGGTCGAAAGAATGGATACGGCCAAATATTGTAGCGAAGACTTGGTTGACACTTTTCTAACTTGGCTAAATGACGTTTTACCGTTTGTCATCGCTTACGATCCGTCATCTTCCACCTCTGTTGTCGACCAAGGCTTGATGGGCACCGTTCATCTTAATGGGAATGCGCCCAATATTTGTCATCATATCTTTAGCCGCAACGTCGAATGCGTAGGTGCGCGTTTCACTTTACTATCTAGTGCGCTGAATTTACTGCAAAGCAACACCATTTTGTCCAATTTGTCGAGAAATCTTTTGCGTAAACGAATTTATAGCTTCGCTTTGGATTATTTCACGTGAGTGTTGTTATATTACTATGACGAATGAAAGAGATTTATGTAGAATTTCTCAGTTTTTCAAGGAGCTATAAAGGAATATGTACATAAATTTATCACGTTTCTGTGAAAAAATTGAGAAAACCGATGCACACTCTGATCAAATATACAATGCCTGTAGTATTGAGGGTAGATGAATTTGAAAGTTTATGTTGGAACATGCGTAGTATAGATGTTTCAGGAAGAGTTGGAACATTCTTCATATAAGATTTGTAACGTATTGTTTAGGATGCCTCCTCAGTGTCCTACGCAAAAAGCCAACGCTCTTCACGAGGACATCGTTTGTTTGGTCAAATTTTGGCAGACAGTCGTAGCCGATAAGAAATATTTAACATTCGAAAGTTTTGAATCAGTTGGTAATTATTAGTCCAAATGTAATTATTGGTTTCAAGTGCAATGAGAACCCTTATCTCGGGCAAGGGCCGTCATATACCACGGTATCACAATCTTCTCCCTCAGAGTCGCCTGCGAGATGCGTCAATTCGGGGAAGCTGTTCAGGTCCCTATTCTTATTATTAGACCAACATTTTGCTACAATGTCGATTTTTGGGCTGAAATAGTCAAACCGCAAAAGTATGAAAGATTTATTTTATTATGCTTCGCCAATTAAAATGGGTGTTTATGGGTTTTTGGGGCTAAAACGTGTATTTTGAAAGAGACAAAAATTTTTCCATATCTACCCTAAAACGAACAGCATTTGCTGGACCACGTACGGTTGTATAATACAATACGACTTTCCTTACACCGAACTTATCTATATCGTACTATATTTTATTCACAGAATTGAATGTTTCCGCCTTCAATCATCAATTTAGCGTCGAATCTTTACCAGATGCAAAAATTGCCAATTTAAATCAAGCTTATAATCCGAATCAGACTTGGCATCCGAATACATCTCAAAAATGGGCAAATACTTTAGCTATTAGCTCTCAAGCTGCTACGTTGGATCGAAAGTCTCAGACGTCTACGTTACCACGTAAATGTAAATTAGCTTTTTTCACTTTCATGCATTATTTAACAGATCGGCTCGAAACTCAGTCCACGTAGCACTTTGTTCAAGCTTTTTCAGCTGTCAACGAATTATTAGGAAATAAGAATAGACAATCTATCGAGCGACAATTGAAGGAGTATTCTCGCAAGAGAAATCTTATATTAGCTCTGATCGTGAGTATCGTCAAGAATTTAATTACAACTAAATAATATGTACTTTGTTATTGGTGAGTTCAATTTTCGGCAGACTAATGTCAAATATTAATTTTTCCTTGTTGACTAACGATTTGATTGTTTTGAGAATTAAATTCGTAAAATGCGAAGTATTTTTTTCAATTATGGGTGATCACATTTGGTTGCCAGTTCATCTATCCACCATATAAATTGTTCTAGCTTGTATTTTTTGATGCTCTCTAAACTTGAATCGGAAAGATGATTGTTGAAAAGCGCAAATTTTCGATGAATGTGCATATTTTGACTTGAGTTTTGTTGTCTCTATGGTTTTTAATTTGAATGCGTTTTTTTCTTAGGGAAGTGAAATCGAGCGCTTATGTGCGTGGTACAACCCGCAGTCGCTGTCAGAAAAATTCATTCCCGGGGAGGATAGCGTCGAAAAATGGCGCCTAGCGACTTTTACCGATCCCAGAACGGAAGAACGATTGCTTCGAGAGAGCACAAAATTGGCTTGGGATATCTGCCCGACTTTGGCGATTCATATGCCCGAGAGGTAAGACTAACGTTAGACGTAAGCAATGTTTGTGAGCTATAGATAAGTTCCGCCAACCGACTAAAATGTGCAACTTGGCTAAAAATTTTGGTGGCACAGATAGATTTTTGGTTGCTCACTCTAAAATCAATAAATTAGCTTAATTTAATCGGAAAAAATCACCAACAGCTAGTTTTCTTGTATTTCATTCGAATCGCGTCGGTTTTAGGCTTCTAAAACTCAATTTTCTGAATTTTGAAGAGAAAATGAAAAGGTTGGTATGAGTAAATTGTTCGGTGCCTAGCGCCGAAATTTTTTTGGAGATTTTGATATTATAGATTGCTGGAAAAAAAATCTTTTCAATTTTTATTTCTAAGACAGGTTTAATTTTCAATGAATTTTCGGTCGAGCAGACTACAATTCAAAAACCAGAGGAAATCAACCAAGAATTGCGATTCTTCAACCAGCAAGAATTTCTACTTACACTCAAAATGTTCTGATCACAACAATGTCAAAATGTTTCTAAAGATCCCCAAAAAAATTGGGAAAATAATCGAGAAAAATCTTGCTTTTCGCTAAATTCGTTGAAAAACAACACAGGATCAATCATTTATCCATAATATGTTTATAATTAAAAGCTATGAGCATTAGCTAGAATGACATTTTCTGACCGCGCAGTGGAATAATATGGAAAATAATTGAATAATTAAAATCTAGCGTCAGGCGCCCAAAAATTTTCACTATTTTCTATTTTATAACGCATAAAAAGCATCTCCGGACGGGAAACCCTATAACCTAATCAAAAGGGCAATCAGGCTTCAAGTTGCAGACAGAAAAAAATTTGGTTGCACGGCCCGAAATTTGGTTGCTGTGTGAAAAAAACCCCTAGCTTGATACGAATGCACGCACCTTCACGGTCAAAATTAGTTTCAAAAAATGTGGCACAAGCTAAATTCACTATTAGTCTTCATTGTCATTTTTGTTTGATAAAATTGTCATTTCGCCATGCATTAATTCTTTTCCGTTGTCCTTAAATCAGTTAAGTGAAAAATGATCTATTCGCTGTATAAATAAATTATCAATTATATTGTAAAACATAATAGGACTGCACGTTTACGTTGATATATAGGATCCTGCTTCGTAGTCATATTAGATATTTATATTTTCTAATATCATGTTTAAATTTTCTATTTATCGCTCAGATTCAAAAATTCGGAAGCTATTCGAACAGAACTTTCAAGATATGTTCGGCAAAACACGGCGGCTGTGGCACATATACCCGAAGCTTTGCAGTATCTAGTTACTGTAGGTGCCATAGAGGCGGACTCCAATGAGGTAACGATATTGCTAATTTCTGAACCAACATTTTTGCCTTAGTGCGGCAATTTTTTTACAAATTCAAAGATTAACAGCTACCTAGGAAACAAAAAAAATCGACATCACCATGGTTAGAGTGTTTAATACCATAAGTTGTCATTGATCCTTCCGCTGATCATCCTTGTGGCTAATCTTTTAAGTTTCTCAATTTTAAAGTTGGACAAATTTTTTGTTTCATCACTTGTATCTGTTCACTGCTTCCTAAAATTCTTTCGGATTCCTGATTTACCGGAATTCGCAAATCAGTTGTGATAGTTCACTTAATGTGGAAATTCTCCGATTTCGATCTGCAAAAGTTAACTTCAGATTGTTGTTTTTCAGCTTGTCCACGTCCTATCGTGGGCTAACGTCGCCCCCATTGCAGCATTGTCCTTTTTCTCGCGCCAGTTCCCGCCTCACCCGATAACCGCTCAATACGCTGTTAGAGTTTTGAAGCAATATCCGGCCGATACTCTTCTTACGTATATACCCCAATTAGTTCAAGCTATCCGTTATGATACTGTAAATTATGCTCTATAGTTAATCCTATAGGATTCATTTTTGTGACAACAGTATTTTTCAGATGGGATACGTTACAGAATTTATTTGTTACGCAGCGTCTCAATCACAACTTCTTGCGCATCAGCTAATCTGGAATATGCAAACGAACATGTATTTGGACGAGGAAGGCAAAAATAAAGACCCCGGGTTGTATGAATCGCTTAATTATATTATACACACAGTAAGGTTTCTAACCATACACCCTTCTACAGTCTATTTTTGCAAATGATAATGCGCAAAAGGTCACTTTTTTGTCTCTCGTTGACTGTAAAATTTCTACAGATTATTCTGTATTTCAATGCTCATTGGAACTTCGGAACATTGGAACTATCACAGGAACTGTATCTTTAAAGCAGATTCCATACAGTTTATATTGCTTTTTTGGGAAGAACCCTAAAAATCTTTTTGTTTTGAAAGTCATACTTTTATTTTTTGAGAGAACATTCTCTGACAGTTTGTATTCTGATACCCTTTATCTTCTTAGTGAAACTTTGCTAATATGTGCAAAACTTCAACAAATTCTGATCTTTTTCTTAACTAATTGTTATTATTGGAAATAGGTTCTCAAATCTTTATCTGGGTCCGCAAAGCAATTTTACGAACGCGAATTTGATTTCTTCAACAAAATCACCTCCATATCGGGTGAAATCAAGCCGTATCCCAAAGGTCAAGAGCGCAAACAAGCGTGCTTACAAGCTTTGAGTCGTATCAAAGTTCAACAAGGCTGTTACTTACCCTCAAACCCCGAAGCCATTGTCATAGATATCGACTATTCTTCGGGTCAACCTTTGCAGAGGTAAATCGTTTTTGAGTTACTTGTATTAAAAATTTCGTTTCAGTTGGATCAGTTGATGGGAAAATATCAATGATCTCTGTCTGATTTTTACAAAATGTTTTTTTCGAAAAATATATTAGCGTTAAGTCTTGATGTCAGGTCTGCGTTCTCTTTTCCTCGAATGAAGATTGAGATTATAGAATGTGCCCGTTCTTCAGTGCAGCGAAAGCGCCATTCTTAGCCCGTTTCAAAGTTAAAATTTGCGGCGTCCAGGGATTAGAAGATCTCGGATTAACAACCGAAGATCTGACAGATGTTAACGCAGGTCAATCCAATTCATGCGATTTACTTTGGCAGGCTGCTATTTTCAAGGTTGGCGATGATGTTAGACAAGTAAGTCGGGAAAACAAATTCAGAACTGAAATAGTGTCAGAAGATACCGATTTCTGTTCACAGTATTTTTCCCCCAGTTGAAATAGGTAGGATTCAATATTTTTGAATTTTAATCCGTTTAAAAGCTTAATCTTCACTGAAATTCTTTGTAGAACACGTTTCAGGAACGTGAATACCAGCAGAGAAATTATTTTTGAATTCAAAATGCATATTATTAGCATACTGAAACGTGAAAAATCGTAAATATTAGAAAATTCAATAGTGAATAAAAATCAATCTGATGAAAAAGACAATTCGAGTTTTGTATGAAATATCAAATACTAATGTAAATAAACGAAGAATGTTTTTGCACTGAAGTTATCGCATTCACAAACATATCAAAAGTTATGTGATACAGACAGATCGTATTTCAAACATTTGATTGTCCTAAATAATTGCGTAATCGGGAATTCGCGATTCATCTTTGCTTATTTGTGCTAAACCTCAGGACATGCTAGCTTTACAAATGATGAAGCTAATGAGAAATATTTACCAAGCCGCTGGTCTAGATATATATTTATTTCCTTATCGAGTGATCGCGACTGCTCCAGGATGCGGAGTTATCGAATGCGTCCCCGATTCTAACTCTCGAGATCAATTAGGGCGTCAAACAGACTTCGGTACACTGTCCATTTCACTTTGAAATTTTTGTACTTTTATAAAGTTGTTTTCCGATAAAGGCCTCTATGAATACTTCTTGACTACGTATGGAGATGAAAGTACGGAGGCTTTCCAAACGGCCCGACGTAATTTCATCCGTAGTATGGCCGGTTATAGCGTTTTCAGCTTTTTGCTGCAAGTTAAGGATAGGCATAACGGAAATATTATGATCGATAAAAGTGGTCACATTATACATATAGGTGGGTACATTTTTTTAGTCCACGTTTTTCATCCTGAAGGCTTGAAGAAAATCTTGATTTCTCGAGAAATCTTATATTCGAAAATCGAATTTTCTGGAAGTTATTTGGATTATTCTGGTTGTCTTGAGATTACCCAGAAAATTGCTGGCGTCGCTCATAGTTTTTTTACCATGATTTTTCAGATTTTGGCTTCATGTTCGAGAGTAGCCCTGGTGGAAATTTGGGTTTTGAACCCGATTTCAAACTCAGCGGCGAAATGGTAGCTATAATGGGCGGAAAGATGGAGTCGCCGCCTTTTCGATGGTTCATGGACTTATGCATACAAGGATATTTGGCTGTCAGGTAGATAATTTTAAATCGGTAGAATTAGACGGTCAGACCAGACAGCTCGCGCCATTTCCTCTCAAAAACTATCCTATAAGGTTTAAATATTTGCCCGCTAAATTTTCCTCTCATTAGTTGCAGGATATTTGAATAGCTTTTGGAATCTATCCTTAGATGAATTCATATTCCTACTCTCGATTTGAGCGCGTATTATGCAATGCGTTTTTATTGCTGCTTTCCTTTCGAATACCAAAGAAATTAGAATAGATTTGAAGAATTGCAGAATATGTTGTGCAGGCCTTTTCTTAAGAGGCATAAGAAAAGATTGAGGCTTCTGGTCTGAACTGACCTGTTAGAACTAATCCCTTGGCTAAGCCTCCGTGATAGTGCAACAGTCTGGTTCCCCAGACCTACAACAACAAAGATACTTTAACTTAGATGCGGGGCCTCACCAGAGAGCTCTGCAGTCTCCTATCTGAGACAAGAAATCCCCTCAGGAATAAACTTACTTGAGTATAACCCTTAGTGGGTTTCCCAAGGCTTGCTGACTGCAAGCTGGCGCCTGGGCCTTTGGCCCTCCGCCTTCATCGATCCGCGATATCTAAATAATAAACAAATATATTAAACAATATTTCCGGCGAAATGTTAAAAAGAATGTGGATAAACCACAGTTGGTTGTATGCAAATAAGGTCGAAGTGCTGGGAAATAGTTTAATGGACGCCAGCAAAATAACAAGAATATTATATAAAAAAGCAATTATAGTGAACAATGATTTTCACTATCATTTTCGGTCTCTCTGTGGCGCTCCACTTCTATGCAAAAATGTCTGCGCCGCTGGTCGTCCATTTCCTCGATTTGCATGGCGATTTCCCCATGTGACTTTGCCATCAACAGGGTGCCCAACATCCCTCGCGCGTCCAAACCGACCTACGGGAGGTAGAAAAAAGACTTTCGGCCGGGTTACCCTGGCATTAAAAGAATTAATCAAAAAGAAAAAATCTACTACTCCGGCTGACTCCTTTTTTTTACAGTTTGTCTCACTCGGACTCCCGTTTCACAGTCTGTCCTAATCGGACTCCCGTGCTGTTGGACACAATGAATACCAAGGCCTCGCCGCAATGGCTGGCAAGTGACACCCATTTTGACCTCGGCTTTGATGGAATAACCTCCCGTCCTAAGGAGTATGACGATGACGTCGGCATCGAATTTGGTCGATTTGGGGTTCGGCTGCTCGGTCTGCATGCTGTGGCAAGTCATTGGTCATGGGTCTAACCGCATGCAAATCGTTTTCCCGCGTCTCATTTTTTCTAAAGTAAATCAAAATACGAGATTATTTTATACGATACAACAAAGATGATGCAGGAATGTACGAATATCACAAATAAAAATGGGCTAAAAATCGAGCATAAAATTGTGGGCAAAAATTTGAAAATGTTTTTACGGTTGCGTTTTGCACCAGTTTGTCAAAAAGAAAATTTTGGTTGGCCAGCAGCACCGAAAATTTAAATAATATTTTTGGATTTTTTGTTTTTTGATTTTTTTTTGGATTTTTGTAATTTTATTAGTATTTTTGGATTTTGTATTTTATGAAATTAGTAAAAATATAAATGCAAAAAGAGAAATTTTAGGCCAAAATATGTGTGGCTAATTACTGCTGCTGCCTGCCGCCTCGGTAGCCTCCTCGAGGCCTTCCTTGATAGTATCCCCTCTGGCCTGGTTAGCCTCGGGTCTGACCTCCATCCTGGCCCTGATTTTGGCCTTGCTGACTTCCGCCGCGTCTACCAAGGGGCTGAAAGTTCGGATTGTAGAACTGCGCATCTGGGTCTTGGCCTTGGTATTGCCAGTTTCCTCGGCCTCTGAAGGGTCGCTGAGGGCGCCCTCTGAAGCCTCCTCTGGCTTGACCTCGGTCATACCCCAGTCTAGCCCTGTATGGGGCCAGGTTTGAGAACATGTCCTCTCTCCCCTGTTGCCTTTGCGCCGGACCACTGCTAGTGGAGCTGCTGCATTGCAGTTTTTGAGTCCGGAAAGTTGAATTTAGAGATTTTGATGATGTTGATTTTGATCTAGAAAGTGGACTTTTATATGAAGTGCTAGCAGCTTCACTACATGACTTCTGGCTGGTCGCAGTAGACGATTGTTGTGTCGTCGGCGGCTGTTTCCTAGCCGGAGGAAGTCTAGGCACTTTAAACTTACTTGGGCTCTTGGCAGCTGTTCGCTGATATTTATCAGCTTGCGGTCTGTCATCGCCTGGTGCCTTCCTTTTAACACCCATCTGGTTTAACCTCTGTGAGCCCATAAAGATGTACTGATTAAAGGCTGCAATGTAGACCTCGTCTACGCAGTTTCCCTGGGCCTTGACGACCAGTTGTCTTTTTGCAAATGAACACGCCTGGGCATACCGCCTACCAATTGCCGTCGGCATGATCAGCGCGAAATCCAACTGTAAAAATATCATTAAGGTCACGTACCTAATGGTGGTAAAGACGTCTGAAGCGTCATAATCCTGAAGCCATCTGGGAATAAGAACTAGAATAATCCATTCCCAAATTTCCTCAGGGACATGTTCTCCATCAAACATGAATCCGCCCTGCATTTCAAATTGTTGGTGATAATTGTCATGAATCTTGGCCATGGCATCATTGACCATTCTATAAATAATGGGCGGTTCTTGGCGGTCAAATGCGAAATAATTGGCGACCTCTGGATTTTTGAATGAGATCAGCCCAATTAAGCACCTTTGTTCTCGTTGCCACTCCAAATAATCAATCAGAGTTTCTGCCAATTGACCAGGAGTGACAAACTGCTGTGGCTCCCTTTCAGGTTTTTTAACCACCACATTCAGTTTGACCTTTTTGATCAACTTCTCCTCCGATTCAAGATCAGGCTTTACCAATACGCTTCCTGCAGGTTTACTACTTTTTGCAGTATAGCTGGTGGGAACAGACTTACTCTTGCCAGATGAAGTACTAACGTTCCCCCGGTTTTCGATACCATTTGCGTCTGAGTGTACGATGCAGTGGACGCTGTTGTCCTATCCAATTTCGTCTGGCCTCTGGAGGTCTCCGTTCCTGTTTGACTCTTGGCAGTCTCTGTCCTCATTTGACTTTTACTAGTCTCCGTTCTCGACTTTCGGCTTCTCAAATATTCTGGGGTTGTAGTCTCCTCCGCCGTATCCTAAGTGTCATTTCCGGAACCGGTGGCGGCCGCTCCTTGTTGCTGCTGACCTTGAGCTGCAAGTCTGCGTGCTTTGGCCTTACCTAGCCTTTTCCTACCCCTTACCTTTTCTCTGGCCAAGTGTCGGATAAATTTTTCCGACATACCTTCAGCTAACATCTGCTGAACTTTCTCTGGGGAATATACTCCAGGGATTCCTTCCTGAGTTATTTTTCCCCTTTTCATCAGCTCTGTCGCTGCTATGGCTGAATCTGAGCTGTCATCAGCTAAAGCCTGCTCCTTCAGCTTTCTTTGAAGTGCCTTCTGACGCAGGAATTCCTGCTGCGTCAGCCTTCTTTGTTCCTGTATTTTGGCCTGTAGGGCCTCATGCTTCGCTTGCTGATCATGATCCTTAGGATCCTTAGCTTTTACTGGTATCTCCTGGGATGCCTCTTGCATCTTCTCTAGTCTGATGTCGATTCCCGACATTTTAGACACTGCTTCATTGATTTGAGTCTGGATCTTTTCCTCCTCAACAGCCTGTTTCTGAGTTTTGACCTCCATCGCATCTTTGTTGTCCAATGTCTGGCCCTCAGACTCCAGAATCTCACCTTCTTCTTCCTCTTCTTCAACATCCTCCTCTGAACTAGCTTCAGAGTCTGAATTTCGTATCTTCGGCAAAAGTTGCTTTACTTTAGCTGGCAAAACAGCTGGTGCCGGAGGTACCGATTGCATAATGGTGACAACTTCTGGCTCAGGCTCGGCCGGCTGCTGTACCTGAGTTACCTGAGTTGGCTGTACAACCGCTGGTTGCATTGGCGGCGGCACCACGACTACTACTGCAGCTGCCTGCGTAGCATCAGCGTCCAAAGCTGGTTGTTTTGCTTTGACCACCGGCGCTGGCGCTTGCGGCTGCGTTTTAACCTGTCCTGACCCTCCAGCTTGCGCTGTTTGGGAAGTAGAGGGACGATTTACCGGTACTTCAGATATCAACTCACTGGCTGGGGTATAAGTTAGCGTATACCCAGGCATTTCTGAACCAATTTGTCTCTGCCGGAAGCTTTTGCTGACGAATTCCGGTCTGAGTTCGAGCGGGTTTCGCTGTGCGTAAGTTGTTGGGTAATTGGTCGGTTGTGCCTCTTCCGTCATCGGATACCGCAATCCTGGTGTCAAAGTCTCCAAGCCTACGTAGTAAAAAGTTACGCAAAAGTAAGGGTTTACCTTGTAAGCTCCGTCCTTTAGTAACGATTTGTCCTCGCTGATTTGTAAAATTTCTTCGGCTTCTCTGAATGGTAGCGGGATGAATCCAAACCGATTTTGCCAGGCGTATACCCCTTTTTTGGCTGGAAAACGGGGTTCCGACAGCGGTAGCGTAGCTGCTAGCTCTAAATAATAAGCCAGGCGGTCGCCTGACTTCCAGGACATGCGTTTTATCATTTCCTGGCCTTCCCTAGTATAATTATTTAAAAAGTTATAATTTAGCAGTGCGCTAGTTTCATAATCGCACTCCGCTCTTGAATAAGGCCATGCCAAGTGATAGGCTTGCCTATGGCCTTCTATACCCACTGGGTAATGGTTGTTAGATGAAAACACTTCCTGTGGAATTTCATCGGGCTTCCCGGCTTGTTGCCAGTATAGCTTAGCATTTTGGTAAAGCGTCAAAGAGATCTTACCGTCTAAATCCCAATAGGATCCACTTGATTTGAGATTTTCCAGGATATCTTTGGCCATATTAACCCAGTCTGGTATTTGTATGTCCTGGATTTCGTCGGGATCACTATCTTCAGTGTACCCATTGTCCTTTACTGGCTTGCTATCTCTTGGGAGTAGCCGATAGAAGCCACTTGGCAACTGAACTCCCTGAGGACGAACAGGGTTACACTCTGTAGGTGCGGTATAATAACCTGTGTTTTTTCCCTGCATTTGTACTGCCCAACAGTTGTACATTTCACATTTCATCATATGGTAAACCATATTAGGCTGTACCTGATCAGTTTCCATTACTGAGGAGCCTAGCCCCATTTCTCTGTTTATGTTGCCTGGTATCATTAGATATTGTTGATAAAAATATAAGGCAATGGTATTGATCTGTTTAGGATCAACCTTGTCATGATCGAAAATCTGCATTTGCATTAGCAGTTGATCGGCCATGCCATAGTGAATCGCAGCAAACATAACCAATAACGAATAATATGCGTCTAGAGCTGCGTACCTAAGCTCTTCTGGCAATATTCCTTTCTTGGCAAACCGATCACAGTTCGCCTTTAGTGAAAAATCGTATTGGTAGGGGCCCACCTCTATTAAATAAAATTCGGTGAACAATCCCTTTAACCGAAAAGTTTTGGGACAAATACCTGTTTGAAAACACTTTTTCTCCAGGTTAACCCCTACCATGGTTAAGGCGAAACAGTCTAAATCAAAGTAGTGACCTTTGGTCTTCCTAAGATGTTCCCTTAAGGGGACAGTTTTGTCCCTGTCCTTATTATCTCGCCCTGAACCACATACCTTATAGATACTTACCAAGTCCTCCAGTACCGAATATCCGGCGAACAGCATGTCGGAATTGAGGAACTCGTGGAGGCTTGTCCATTCCTTGAGCATCAAGGTCGTTGTATCAATAACGTACGTTTGACCGTTGGTGAGCGCGAAGCTTACGTAGTGGGCAAATTCTTTTCCCATTGGATTGTCGACCTGTCTCGTTTTGAACAAGGCGGCGACCTTATCCTGATGGACTTTTTCTATGTCAAATCAACAAACTGGTTGTCCTCTGAAGATTGATACTTCTCAGATAAGGTGGAGTACTTGGCTGACTTTCCCAATGTCTACCATCCGAGGTTCCTTGGGATTAGCCGGCCAGTATCCAAAAGTGGCTTTGAACCACTGATCCAGTTCGTGAATTCTCACGACCCTTTTGACGTTGTAATCTAAACATTAAAGATACTATTAATTTCTGTGCTTATTCCCCTTTTTTCAGCGTATTTCTCGGGTCTATACTACACCAGCACCACAACACCAAGCGGGTTAAGTTTCGCAGAAAATAAATTTAGTGCAGGCTTGTTAGGTGAGGCACTGATATACAAACATTGAGCTGGTAGGCAACTAACACCTTACCAAATCTTACCCTTGCTACCCCTATATGTTGGGGAGGGTAGACCTGATCGGATTGTCCACCACTCGATCGGACACCAATCTCTGACCAGCTGCTTGAGTGACCAACTATGCTCGAGATTGATAATTTTTGATGATTTTGATATCAAAAAGGTGATATAATTTGATTTGAAAATGATTAATTTTTGTTGAAATTTGATAGATAAAAAATTGAACGGGCTGAACCCAAGGTTCTAGATTTCCCTTGAAACGTCTAGCTCTCACGGATATCAGGTATATTTCCAAGTTTGGAAATTCCTTGATTGGCTATGAGCTTCCGATTCTTGGTACTCCCATTTTTCGTTCCCTCTAAGTTCTAACCTGGTCTGCCTTTTGGGGCACCGAGCTGGTCTTTCAGTGACCTCTGGGCATTACCTGCCATTTCCAAAAGTTTGATAAAATAAGTTCGAAACTTACTGTCAAAGAAGAAAAACCAGTTACCTTGGGGGTGCTGGGATCTTCCGTATTCAATGTGTCGCTCTGTGTGCGACCACTTGTGCGTCGGAGCTTGTTGGCGGTTCTGCATGCCCTTTCCCATTTCTTCTTGTTTCAAAATCTTTGTTTTCGAATAATATAAATTTGTGAAATTTAAAAATTTTTGAAGGCTGAAAAAAGTATAATCTAGCAGTTCTGCTAATTTCCTTTTTATGTTCAATTTGGGGAATGTTTTACTTCTTCCTTCCGATGGAAGTTTAGAATTCAGATAAGCGGGAACAGCTATGATTGAGTTTGAAAAAATGAAAAATTTGAAAAGTGTATTTTTTGGAAAAATATCAAAAATATTTTGGGTTGACACCTTGGTCTAAAATTCTGAAGAATTTTTCCCAAAGTCTGGAATAAATAGAAAAAATTTTACAATTTGAATACAAGTAGTACAAATATGATAAATATTACAAAATATTACACATTTAATTTAAAATGAGTACCTACACGCGTGAGATATGTACGCATAATAAAAAAATCAGCACGCGATCGCGCATAGATTTGCGTTGGGTGAATTTCCAAATGATTTCATTTAGTTTGGTGCTCCAGTTGTAACTGTTTGCACCATATTGGAAAGTGACGTGTTTTTGTCACCTGGCACATCCTGATTGGCTCTTGCTATTCGCGGCAAGACCCTAGTGGTCTCGTAATGAAAATGTTTCAACCTGCTGATTGAAACAACTTGGTGATTTAGGGGGTTGTCCCAATGCACAATGGTGACAACATTCTTTGCATCTCGCGAAATGTCCGTAACTATGAACGGACCGGACCATGGTAGTCCTAATTTTTTCTGCTTATCTACTTTAAGCAGAACCCAGTCCTTTTCCTTGAATCCATTTTGTTTGGACTTTTTATCAAAGCATTTCTTCGATTTTTCAGCAGCACCCTGGATATTTTTAGCTATATCCTCGTAAAGGTTGACTAAATGATTTGTCGACACAAATTTGTATGCCTCTGCATTGCTGTCTGGCATTACAATATCATATGCTTTCGACAAGTTTAACCCGAAGGTTGCCTCATGACCTCTAAGCAAGGAAAAAGGAGATAGCCCTGTTGCTGCATGTGGCATAGCAGCATATGCAAAGACCATAGCTCTCAAGTATCATAGCCAGTTGTCCTTTTCCTCAATCACCACTTTTATGAGCTGCTTAATGAGTGTCCTTTCTACCATACCATTTCCTTGTAGATGGTAGGCTGTCGTATAAATTTTCTGACACTCTAGTAACTTGCAGATCTCCTTCATTAGATCTGAGGTAAAACAACCTCCTCTATCACTGAGTAATCTCTGTGGAGTCCTGTGTCTAAATACAATTGCTTGTAGAAAAGTATCTACAACGGTGCTAGCTGACTGATCTGGGATCAGTTCAGCTTCAACCCACTTTGTAAAAAAGTCCTGAAAGACTATGACATACGGTCTCTTCTCACTAAGTGGAGAAATACTCACGATATCCACTGATACAATATCAAAGGGACCTTCTGGAATAATGGGTATCAGTGGGGGAATTTCAGTGTTTCCCTGATTAGCCATTTGACACACTGGAGAGAACTTTATCCAGTGCCTGACATCCTTTCCAATTCCAGGCCACCAAAACCGTTTCTTGATCATAGCAAGGGTCCTTTTGAACTCCTGATGAGTCATCATTATGGCACCGTGGTACTGTTGCAAAGTATTGTCCCTAAGGCAGGATGGGGCGACCACTTGATCATCTGATCCCTGTCCGGCTTCGCGGTATAACACTTCATTCTGGATGTAAAAAAGATACTTGGTAGTCCCATTTGGACCCAATCTATCAAAATAAGGTTTTAATACCTCATCTTTTCTCTGCAAGAGGGCCATGAGATCATCTCTAATGAGCCCTTTTGGCAACTCAGTCTCTTTAGGCTCTGCCAAAGTAAATTCTGGTTCTTTTCCTGGGTATAACCAGGTAACTCTTTTTTTCCTTACCTTTTTTCTGGTTTCCCCTATTTGCTACTTCTTGGCCCTGATTGCCATCAGGCTGGACCTGAGCCTGATTACTTTTTTCGGCATTTTTCGCCATGCTCCTAGTAGTAACGGCATTTACGAAGTTTGAAGGCGAAATGGATTCTGGATCACCCTCAGAATCCTCTGGATAGATTTGGGTGAATCTCGGATTTGTGTCAATCCTCTGATTCTTCTTACTTTTTGGCTCGGAATATAATAGAGTACCATCTTCAGGATTCCGATCTGTCAGAATTCTGAATCTCTTCACCAAATTGAGATGCTTTTTCTCAATGAGCTGTGCCTCTAGATCTTTCAGATTCGACTCTCGTCTATCCTCTGAGAACATATATTCCCATTTTGGCAGTATCTTTTCCGCTTGGTCGTCTGGTTCATTCATCCTCGACAAAAAGTCTGCCATGGCATTCTGTTTTCCAGGCACATACTCTAGTTTGTAGCTAAATTGGGAGATGAATGAATACCATCTCTTCAACTTACCATTTGTCATCGCATTGACCTTCATTGATTCTTATGATCACCTTATGACCTACTAGGTAGTGCTTGTATAACTTTAAGCCATACACTATTGCCAAGCACTCTCTTTCCGCAGCTGACCACTTATTTTCGTCCGCTTTTAAAATTCTGCTATTGTAAGCAATTACCCAACAGTCCGATTCAGTCTCTTGGTAGAAAACTGCTCCTAGTGCTGTTCCGCTGGCATCTGTCTAAAGGACAAAGTCTGCAGACCCGTCCAAAACCGGATACCTTAGAAAAGGCACTGACAATAGTGCTTTTTTCAGGCTCCTAAAAGCCTGATGACAAACCTCCATGATTTCCCAAACACTGTTCTTCCCAGTTAACTTGTATAAAGGTTCAGCATGTTTAGCTAACCCTGGTATAAACTTTTTACACCATTGGAGCATTCCTAGAAACCTCTGTAACTTTCCTTTAGACTCTGGGAATGGGAAATCTTTAATAGCTTTGACCTTTTTTGGATCTGGGGAAACTCTATCCGAATTTAAGATATGTCCTAAAAAATGGACTCTCTCTGGCAGAAATTCACACTTCTCTGGCTTCAAGGTCAAATGAGCCTTTCTTAAAGCTTGCAGGACTAGCTCTAAATTAACTAAATGTTCCTCCAACGTATTTGAGAACACAATTATAACGTCTATATATACTAGACAGATTTTCCATACATATGGATGCAAAACTCTTTCCATCATGCACTGGAATTCTGCTGGTGCATTTTTTAGGCCAAAAGGCACAACTTTAAATTGATAAAGCCCTTCTTGGCATATGAAAGCAGTTTTTTCCTTGCTTTCTTCATCCATTGGCACTTGCCAATACCCTGATTTGAGATCTAAGGTCCTATAAAACTCTGCTTTACCTAAACAGTCTAGATCCATTCTAGGAATGGGATACTTATCATCCTTGGTAACATCATTTATACCCCTAAAGTCCACTACTGGTCGCTTGGTACCATCCTTTTTACGTACTAGAAATAACGGAGCTGCCCAAGGTGACTTTGATGGCTCTATTACACCCTTTTTGAGCATATCTTGGACACGCTCACAAACATGTGGCCGTAAATTTATGGCAGTCCTGTGGTACCTTTTTGCCACAGGTGCTGCCTGCATCACCTGTATTTATTTTACAGGTCAAGTAGGGTGTAGTAGTTGAAGGATCATTGGGCAAGCTGAACACGTCTCTATATTTTGCGAGACATCGTAAAGCTTGTTCCAATTGTTAAGATGGTATGTTGAATTTAGCCAGCATATTGTACAAAGCTTCCTTGAATTCTTTCTCATCGGATTGAGTCGAATCAGGTCTAGCTTGGACTGCGCAGGTTTGCAGCTTCTCCAAATCCTCAACTATCTTCCCCTTTAGTTGATCTTGGTTATTGGTATCACACAACACTGAATTAGTATGGCCAATTATTTGATTTCTTTTCAAATGGCATCCTCATCCTGTGTTGTTGGATGCCATAACTACAAAATCATCTTTTGTACCATCTACTATGGTACTGTCAATGTGGAACCTTTCTTCATTTTCTTCAGACTCTATTCTAATTCCATTAAGGCAATTTCCGCCTACCTTATCCCAAAGCTTTGCTTTCAGAAGTATATCAGTACCACTTAGTAAGTAGATGGGATTCACACTCACCACTGGCACCGAAACCTTTAGCAGGCAAATCTTTGGCTGATATTGGTCGGCAGCGCTCATCGTGGATTCCGGGGCGCTCGTGGTCATGACCTCTCCACAATTCGTTTGGGGCTGGTCCGGCGTCACGTATATCCGCTGTTGACGGTTGTTGAGTGTCATCATCCTATTCCTGAAATCTATTATGGCTCCTACCTGAGGATGAGCCAAAAAGTCTGTTCGTACAATTACATTTTCACGTGCTTCAGGAATTACAATTGCTTTTACGGGGAACTGTCCACACAATGTATCCATCCTAAATTGGATATACCCATGGGCTTGAACTGTCTTACCATTGGCTACAGTAACATTTAATATCCTCGTATATTCAGTGTAATCTGGGCCCAAAGTTCCTTTCAGAAACTTAGCCGACATGACAGTACACTGAGCTCCTGTGTCAATTAGAGCCAATGTCTTACGACCTCGTATAACAACCTCAATGTGGAATGGGGCTGTCCTGGGGTAGGTATCCAGCAAATGTTGTTCCTGAAGGCTAGCTGGTGTGCCTCTCTTTACTACTTGTACCGATGGTACTACACTTTGTGGCGCAATAGCATTCATTTCGACAATGCTACCTAATACCACATTTGGGCGATTCACTCTCTGATCCATTCCACTCAAAGGATTCATTTGTGATTGCCTTGCAACCATCACACTAGAATAATCCTTTTGGGGCTGCTGATTGGTGAATTGACCCTGTTGAAGAGTCTTAGTTGGACCCATAATAGCCTGAGGTGGCTGAGGATGCTATAATGCAGCTTGCTGCTGGTATTGCTGCATCTGTTGGAATTGCTTCTGCAGCTCCTTTTGTCTTTTGAATTCCAGAAATTCATTATAATCGGAATTCTGTTGGTAACTCTCATGGCTATCTTGATAACATGAATAGCCTATATTATATGCACCTCTGCCTCTGCTGTTAAAGTTGGCATTAGGGTAACCTCCTCTACCTCTATAGTTACCTCTAGCAAAATTGTTGAAGCCTCCCCTGTTGAAGCAGCTAGGGAAGCTGGCTCTGCCTCTGCTCCTGCACTCGGACAACACTCTCAATGTCCTGCAGTCTGCAGTCTTATGTGTTATGTTCTTGTGGAACTCACACCATGGCTTTGTCAGATCTCGGGAAACTTGACCTCCCTGGCTGGTGCCTGGTATGGCCACATCAGACCGATTTTCCATTTGCCTACCATCAACCTTTTGCTGATGCTGGTCAAACCTTTCGACCAGTTGTACCATCTCTTTAGATATTTTTAATACAAGGGATTCTTTCTTACCTTTTTCAGTCTGAGCCCTAGGGGCTTCCCGAACTGGAAACTCTTCTATTTCAGGAGGATCACTCCTTGACCTTTGGGTTTGGGCCGGTAACTGATTACCTACAGTCTGATACGGTTGCCAAAACCTTTGTCTCTGGCCTTGTTGATATCCTTCTGACTGATTCCTAGCAACTACAGCAATTTCAGGATCATGCCCACTAGGCATACCTACTTCATTAATAACAATAGGATCCTGCTGTGTACCCTTAGGTCCGTAGCTCTGAAAGGCATTTTTGTACCTACGTTCAATATCATGAACTTCAACTGCTAAATCATACCAAGTTCTAAAGGTATGTTTCAAATTTTTCAGTTCAGACTGAAATGTGGGATCACTCTTATATATAAAGGTGTCAATAATCAGTCTTTGTTTTGACTGATAGTCTAAATCATCCTTTACTAGTTCCACTAGAATACTGACCCTTTTTAAAAACTCTACAGCCTGTTCATTGGGTCTTTGTTGGATCTCAAATAACTCCCTGGATAACATTTCCAGGTTACACTCTGGTGCAAAGACATTTATGATGGCTCTCCTGGCCTCCCTAAAGGTCATGTTGTCTCCTGCAACAGCCTTCGGTCTACCCTCAGAAAGCCTCAGCAGTGCTTCATACTTGGCTGATTCAGGTGTATCCCTACGGAATTCCCCCTCAAGTACTGTTAAGAAGCTAAGCACCTGCTGATTTACCATACCCTCATCTAAAAGTTTGGGTAACACACCTTTAACGATATTCCTAACTACAATCTCTTGTGCCAAATTATTTGTTGGCATCAACCTCTGATCATAAGCTGCTGTTAATACTGGATCAATATCAGAGTTGAGGGATTGCAGCATAACTCTATTTGGATCTCGTTGAGGTGGTACACCTCCTTGATATGATGGCATATTGTCTTTGTCAAACCTATAATCCCTATATGGGAAACATGCCAGTCGATCTGGTCTAAGGGTATTTGGATCAACTATATTTCCTCTACCATCATAGACCACTCTTGTCAAAGTTGGATGCTGCAAAGCTATCTGATTTGGATTCCTGAAGTCTGCCGATTGCTCAGCTCCCTCGAATCGAAAATCTCTAGCTGGACCTCTCCAACCTTTGGGCTCAAAGTTAAGCCTTTGCCCTTCATCAACTTCAGGCCTATTACTAGACCATGCGCCTGCATTTGTTTCAGCAAAAAGATGGTTGTCTCTTTCTGCACCCCTATTACATGGTCTAACCTGTGTATCCGGCTCCTGTCAGCAACTGTGGGCTTCCCTTTTATTGTCCTCGGTGGCGGCATTCGCGATGATGTCAAACAATGCTTCGACGGTCCCTTTCAATTCACATAGCTGCATCGCCAACTCTTGATTGGACATTTCGGGAGCTCTTTCCTGCCACTGGAATCGCTCTTGATCTTGCGGGATCCTCTTTAATCGTCGGTCGATTTCGGGGTCCCTTTCCTCCAAATTTGGTCAAAATTCGGGCATAATAACGTCCCTCTTCAGTCCTGCTAATTCGGTGACCTTTGGCGGTGACCTTTTCAAATTTCGCGGTGGCAGTCCATCCCCGTCTGGGTTCGGATTCGCCGGGCCTGCCTCTTGCGGATCAATGGCAATCGCTGGTGGGCTTTCAATCGGTACGCCTGCATCTTGCGGCGTAAAATGCATTGCATTTTGTTGCTATGGTTGAACCCTCGCGGCAGTTTGATCTGGGATCACTGGGTCCGGAGCAGCATGCCGTTGCTGATCTCCATCTCCCAAATTTACAAGATTCCCAGCACTGGCCACTCTGGGTGGTGATCTATGCAAAGTATTACCTCTCGGTATCCTTTCGTTAGGCATTTTAAATCCTGCTAACTTTCTATAGAAACCTGGAGGATTTTCTTTTCTCCTAGTCTGACTACGAAGTTCCGTGATGAGGAGTTAAAAGCCACCACTTGTTGTGCAGGTCTTTTCTTAAGAGGCGTAAGAAAATATTGAGGCTTCTGGTCTGAACTGACCTGTTAGAACTAATCCCTTGGCTAAGCCTCGGTGATAGTGCAACAGTCCAATTCCCCAGACCTACAACAACAAAGATACTTCAACTTAGATGCAGGGCCTCACCAGAGAGCTCTGCAGTCTCCTAGCTGAGACAAGGAATCTCCTCAGGGATAAACTCACTTGAGTATAACCCTTAATGGGTTTCCCAAGGCTTGCTGACCCTCTGCCTTCGTCGATCGGCGATATCTAAATAATAAACAAATATATTAAACAATATTTCCCGCGAAATGTTAAAAAGAATGTGGATAAACCACAGTTGGTTGTATGCAAATAAGGTTGAAGTGCTGGGAAATAGTTTAATGGATGCCAGCAAAATAACAAGAATATTATATAAAAAAGTGATTATAGTGAACAATGATTTTCACTATCATTTTCGGTCTCTCTGTGGCGCTCCACTTCTATGCAAAAATGTCTGCGCCGCTGGTCGTCCATTTCCTCGATTTGCATGGCGATTTCCCCATGCGACTTTGCCATCAACAGGGTGCCCAACAAATATTGATTGAACAAACATTTATCCACTCTCTCAACTATGTTTTTATTAATTTGATTATCTTTGGATTTTGTTAAATAGGCCTGCTTTACATTTCACATTTATAAAGTTTTCACAAATGTAATATACAGTCGAAAGTTTACCTATATCCGATCTGGGAACAATAGTAGATATGTACAAAGGCTCGCTGACTTGCAGGTTTTCTATTGAATGCCCGATTTTGCGCCATTATGTGCTCTTGAACTTTATCAAAGTTCAGAGCTATCTATTTCATAGGTTATTGAAATGAACGCACTGCGTAATGGACATTACTGTAGTGCTCACAATTATCTGTCCAATTCATGTCAGCATCTTCTAGGCTTTCCCCGTTGCTGATATCGGATATAAGCAAACTTACCACTGTAGACCAAATTTATGCTAATTTTATTACTCGAGGCTATTGAATTCACTAATTAGAACCTGATGTCCCTCTCTGGTCAGTTTCTATGTAATCAAACCCAATCACATATGGCTTAAAATTTTCATTTCAGGCCATACAGAGAAGCGTTTATCTCCCTGGTATCGCTCATGCTGGACACAGGGCTTCCTTGCTTTCGCGGTAGAACAATTCAACTTCTACGCGACCGATTTTCACCTCAAAAGTCGGAAAAAGAAGCTGCCCAATATATGCTGCAAACAATCAATAATTGTTTCTTGAATCTTCGCGCCAAAATGTACGATCGGATTCAATGGTTGCAAAACGAAATTCCCTATTGAAAAAGTGCACATGATTTGTCTTTGTTTTACTTCGGTATTCACGAACACAAGTTAGCCCTATATAGCTGGGTCGATGAAAATTGTCCCGTAGAATTGGGTGCCTTGCAACCCGGAAAACCTGAAAAATTCAGGGAAAATAGTGTACCTGGGAAACCTGGGAAAGCTTATTGCAAGATAAGAAGTCCGAATTGTTGCATGATAGGCCGAATTCGCGTTTTAGAAGTTCAAAATCTCAAAATTTTTTGGCGCAAAGCGTTGATATCATTATTTATCCGGGTTTTGCCGAAGTGCGGTTCTCAGGAAGTCTAGTACCATTACTCAATTGACATCTCAGCCAGTGCGCAAAAAATAGACAAATCACGTCCCATTTCATTTCCATCATCATTTCGCCGCGAAGCGCCGAAAATTTTTTGCCTTATCATCAATTTTCGCTCAAAAAAAGTCGTTTTTGACCAAAAAAGTATTTTTCGTCTATTTCCGACCGGCTGGATACGACAACTGGAAGTTGTGGGAAGGAGGCGTCAAAAAATGCTATACGATTGAAAATTTTAGTGGGACTATCCTCCCTCCTTGTCACAGGTATGGAAACGCTAATGTCTCTACAATAAGTCATGCTAGCTTGCACACAAACAGCAGCTATATTAGTTTTTAAGCATAAACTTGTTTTAAAAAAACTTTCATATTTGGAAAAAATTTGTGTTTACACATTTGTGGAATGCGTATCCGAACACACGCATTCAACAATTGTGTCGAGCACCTTCACAAGTTCTTACCGGTCGGAGGATCTCTATTTTAGTTTGATCGCGTGATTTCTCAACTTTACTTGCCTTTTTCAGTTCAAAACTGATTTGATTTCTGTTGTTTTGACAAAATTTTGGAAAAATAGTTGATTTCCGGTTGATGTTTATGGTTTTCTACATATAGCTTGTTGGCGGCACGATCTAGCTGATTGAAAACATTACTCAAGTCTCCCTGTGATACGCACGTTTTTACCATTTTGTGTAGGAAATATTGATCTTTGCTCCTGAAAATTCTGGAAAAATGACCTGGAAAAGTCTGAATTTCGTTTTGAAAAACCCCTGGTCATCCTAGTGTAATAGCAATTTTTCACTTCCCCCCGGTTCGATAAACGTGATTAAGGCCATACATGCACAGCACAGAAATTCTGCTGGGGGTCAGCCAGGACAGGGGATGGTATACAAAAATTTTTTTCGTTCTTGATAACGAAAAGAAAGGTCTCAGAAAGTCTTCTAACATCCAAGCAGCATATTTTTCAAACGTATATTAGTCACATATGTTAAATTATTTGCTTAGACAGCACTATTTCAAGTTTTCATGTTACTTTTTTTAATCAAGTATGATTTGTTTAGAAAAATTGTCAAACTACAGCATCATTTCCATTTTTATCTCGACTTTCTCTTCTCTCTTGCTCATTTTCCTTCGTCATCTTCTCAATAATTGCTGGGAAATTCAAATCTGCTGGGGGTCAAACATCCCCCACGTGCATGTATGATTAAGGCTAACTGTCCTTCGTGAACATCGACCTTATTCAAGGTCTGTGTTGTGTTATTATAGTCTGGTCCATTATTTTTTTGTAACCACATTAGAGGATATTTTGCCTCATCTGTCAGATGAACATAATAATCTTTCTGTTTTTTCTGCGAACGGCATGCAATATTTCGATCGCTTTGAGTGCAGAAAGCAGATTAATTTATGCCTTCCTTGGATTCAGTACATGAGCTTCTTTGCGAAAAATTGATTACATTCAAAAAGTGCTTCGGCTGATGGCGTGCCTCAAAGTAAAATCATGCCACACTGAAAGCTCATTTATAATTGAAATTGCATTTTTGTCGGAAATGACATTCTTTCATTTTTATGTTCTTGAATATGTAATCGTCTAATTACCTAAAAATGGTGTGGAATATTTATTCAAAAGAAAAATAAAACTTGCTAAAACCCTAAGAATGGCCCTGAAGAGCATCCATCAGATCAATAAATTGAGAATTGCAGAAGGCACTCGGAGCTCCAACAATGAAATTCTCAGGGGCACAATGGTCTCACCTCTATTCAGCAAAACTCAATACAGGGAAGTCTCAATACAGTGTTTCTAAAAATAGCAAATTTTCAAAAAGTCGTCTTTAAGACGTGATTTCTGAGAGGTTCTACTTTCCCTATGATAAGTTGAAAATTGATCATACCTCAAAATCAGATATTTTGGGTAGTTTCGTGCGCTGAGTTTCATGGTACCATTCGTTTTGTTTGTAAACGAAAATTCGCATCGCTACAGTATGCCAAAGTTTGAAAACTTACGATTTTCTTGCATTTTTCAGTAGTCTTGCTAAGCAAGCAATATTTCGAGATCGGTTTGATCTTATTTAATAAATAAATATTCATTTTGTAGAGGAGAGAATAAGCTCTCTTTTGATGTATTACTTACCATAAATAATTGCATATTACGTTTTTAAATAAAGTTTAAAGCGTCAAAATTGAGCCGTCAAAATTAAAAAAATTTCGTTTATGGGCACTCCCGAGCACCTTTCCATCAGAAGCCGCAGAATTTTATTTTCCTATATTGTAGCCCATCCATTTTTACTGCTTTGGTTAAATTTTCATCAAAATTTTTGTATGGTTTTGGGAGCTGCACTGCTCTGAAGAAGGCATACTTATGAGAATTTCGTATAAATCATTGTATTTGCCAGGTGGCCCTTGCCTACCCCTTGTGATATATTTATTACCTATACTGTAGAATTATAAATTAACTAACAGATTATAGTTTGATGTATTAATTATTTTACAAGCAAATATTTTACACTCTGCAAGAAAGTTTGAACAGTCAAAATTAGAAGCAAAAGTGAAGAAAAATCCTGCTTAGAGGCACTCCCGAGCACCTTCACCTACCATGCTGCAGAATTTTATCTTTTTATTCTTTTATTCATACATTCCTACAGTAGCTGTGAAAGCAGCATCATGATTTGAATGCCCCTTGAGAAGGCACAGAGATCCACAGAAAGCAAAACCCTGAAAATTGCTCAAAAATCAATAATTTTTTTTGCATCTTTTGCATTTAGCATTTTGCATTTGTTGAAAATATTGGTTCTGTATATCGATACTTCGTTCCTTCCTTCCTTCCTTCCTTCCTTCCTTCCTTCCTTCCTTCCTTCCTTCCTTCCTTCCTTCCTTCCTTCCTTCCTTCCTTCCTTCCTTCTTTCCTTCCTTCCTTCCTTCCTTCTTTCCTTCGTTCTTTCCTTCATTCCTTCGTTCCTTCTTTTCTTCTTTCCTTTCTTTCTTTTCTTTCTTTCTTTCTTTCTTTCTTTCTTTCTTTCTTTCTTTCTTTCTTTCTTTCTTTCTTTTCTTTCTTTCTTTCTTTCTTTCTTTCTTTCTTTCTTTTCTTTCTTTCTTTCTTTCTTTCTTTCTTTCTTTCTTTCTTTCTTTCTTTCTTTCTTTCTTCTTTTCTTCTTCTTTCTTTCTTTCTTTCTTTCTTTCTTTCTTTCTTTCTTTCTTCTTTCTTTCTTTCTTTCTTCTTTCTTTCTTTCTTTCTTTCTTTCTTTCTTTCTTTCTTTCTTTCTTTCTTTCTTTCTTTCTTTCTTTCTTTCTTTCTTTTCTTTCTTTCTTTCCTTTCTTTCTTTCTTTCTTTCTTTCTTCTTTCTTTCTTTCTTTCTTTCTTTCTTTCTTTCTTTCTTTCTTTCTTTCATTCTTTTCTTTCTTTCTTTCTTTCTTTCTTTCTTTCTTTCTTTCTTTCTTTCTTTCTTTCTTTCTTTCTTTCTTTCTTTCTTTCTTCTCTTTCTTTCTTCTTTCTTTCTTTCTTTCTTTCTTTCTTTCTTTCTTTCTTTCTTTCTTTTCTTATTTCTTTCTCTTTCTTTCTTTCTTTCTTTTCTATCTTTCTTTCTTTCTTTCTTTCTTTCTTTCTTTCTTTCTTTCTTTCTTTTCAAAGGTTATAATGTTTTATTTAGCAATTTCTGAATTGGATCAACTTGATACATAAAATAGCACCAGCTTTTCCAAATGAGTACAATGCTTTAGCAATAAAAGACCAAACAACAACAACAATGATGAAACACAAAATGATCGATAATGATGATGGTGATGCTGATGCTTCAACAACAAGAATTGCTGGAAAAGGTGGGGATGATACAAACATCATTGGAGAAGAAGGCAAAGATGCCACAAAAATTGTTGGAGAAGGCAATGATGCTAGGAAAATCATTGGAGAAGGGGATGATGCTATGAAAATTATTGGACAAGACAGCAATGCTATAAGAATCATTTGAGAAGACAGCAATGCTATGAAAATCATTGGAGAAGAGGGCAATGCTACTGTAGATCAAAAGACAGTTAGCACTCAAACAACTTTGTTGAGGAGCTCTTCATTGACTACCTCATCGATCCAGACTATGATTCAGCATTAGATAGGAGTTTGCTGGATGCCGAAACCAAATGTATCTGCGAATTTTGTGTTCTGGGTTTAGATATTCCATGGTTTTTTGATGAGCAAGTAGTAAAAAGTGAAAAACTGCTTATAATATTGTATGTGCTGAACTGGCTATACAATATATCTTTACGGGGTGTATTTTTGATTGTTATTGTTTGAAAGATGTAGGAATTATTGAGGATCATCAATGTCCAGTTCATCATTCCTTATACAATAATGCAATTATACCAACAGTCGATCCTTTATATGAAAATGTCGGGGTTATTATTGACTGTTTTGAGTATGTTATAGGCGAGGTTCAAGGTTATTTTTGTCTTCATGCTTTTAAACAGATGATTGATATATTTTGTTGTATTCCACCTACAAGTACTAAGATTGTTAAGGATACTCTAGCTCATTTTATTGATGAAGGTTATCATTATGATTTTGATGATGATGTCATTATCAAATTACTATGCCAGTTCATTAATCGTAAATTGTAAACTTTTGTTTACATACATTATAATTTTGTATGCCTAATTAATTAATTAATCAATGCTTGCTTCTTTGATATATCCTCATATATCCTTTGCATGTATCTTATTTTTGCATACCATTATTATGCATTACAGTAATACCATTCTCTTTTATTCAAGCATTAGTTCTATGCTTTATGCCTGTATCATGTTTTATTCTATTGTAATTTTGGTAATTATAAATAACAAACTGTTTAGAATAAATCATTTTAAAAATATTCAAATAAAAAGTGGCTGATTTTCTTGTGTGAGAGAGAGAAAGAGCTGTCAGATGTTGAAGAGTTTTATATATAGAAACATCCATTTAATTGCATGGTTTCTGCTCCAACAAAATCAGGAAAAACTTAGTTTGTTAAAAAATTGATAATTTTTGCAAAAGAAACGATTCACTCTGCTCCTGTGAAAATTTATTGGTGTTATTTGGAATGGCAAAAATCTTATGATGAATTAGTTCAAAAATGTTCTTAAGTAGAATTTATTCAAGGTCCACCTGACTTAGATGATATGATGCAAGAGGTGAAGAATGATCAACATTCAACTCAACTTTTTACTAGAGGCTCACATCACTGGAACCATCAATTATACATATAGTTCAGAATGCATTTTTTGATGGAATTCCTATGAGTAGGATAAATGCTCAATATTTAATTCTTTTAAAAAATCCTAGGGACAGGTAACAAGTTTGCACAGTGGCTGGACAGATTTTCCCAACTAGTTCAAATTATTTAATAGACGTGTATGACGATGCTACCAGTATACCATATGATTATTTATTATTAGATCTTACACAGACATGTCTTGAAAAATATTGACTCAGATCTAACATATTTCCTGACATCACATCATCTTATATACAGCTAAGTAATTTATCATTTTTACAAAAAAAAACTTCTTACATGTTAGTCAGATCTTATTATTTATGGATATGTTATGCAGGAAATACACTTTTTTAATAGTCTAACCCTAATTCTTTTTATATCTGTTTTACTGTCAATATCCTTTTGAAATTTATAAAAATGGAGAATCTGTGAATGTTACAGATTTTATGATACCAAATACAAATAATGGTACAGCTCAGAAATATTTATGGCGAAATTATAAATGCACCTAACACCCTTACTATGTTTTGTAGAAAAAATTTTACAATGTCCTCAGAATGATGGTAAATTTATGCACTTACAAGCATGTTTCAAAAAATATATTTTCAATCCTACTGTATTTTCTTGTTGCAGTCATACCAATAAATTTTTCAAAACTTGTACATCACAGGTACTAGGTTATGATATATTGGTACTGTAAATTTATTACGTAGTCAGAAAAAAATATTTAACAATACATCAGTTTAGTTGAAATTTGCGAAGAGGTTGGTCATTTTTTCTATAACTTGCTTGCTTGCTTTGTGTAAATTACAATGTCCGCCACATTTGAAGTTTTTGTCAGAATGGTGCAGAATAAAGTAAAAGGTAAAAATTTTATATCTATTTTACCTACTTATTAAATTATAGTACTATTTTTCATTTGAGGTATAATACTAACCAATAAACAGAAATGAGAGATGGCTGATTTGTTTTTGATTTGTTTTGCTTCACACCTGAAGCCAAGACTCTTTAAAAAGACATAGCTAACACATTCAATCATTTACGTTGTGAAGTTGGTTTATCTATGGGATGTAAAAAAGCTGCACAGTTTTGGTGTTTTGCTGAATTATGGAATTGGATATGATCAAACCTCACTCTATTTTTGTAGAAGATCTTTTTTGAAAGCTGGGTACAAGTCATAAATTGTTTTTTATGAATATGAATAATTTGTGTGCTTTTTCTAGACGTGGAGAGTTGAATGTTATTATACAAAAGGAAGCTTTATTACTGTCTTAATGTAGTACATTAATTGTTTCAATGTTCATTTAGCATTTAGTCATTATTGTAATATTTTTCTGTACTGTACGGGTGTTTTTGCATGGCTTCTAGATTAAAGAAACATATTCAAGTGCTCAATGTGTTGAAAAATTCAAACTGTATTCAAAGATGTGTTTTTCTTCAACATTCTTCCCCCAATTAGATCTGTTGTATATGTGAAATTTGTTTGAAAATATTGAACGGTAATATTTTTATTAATAATAAGTTGAAAAAGAAAGTGGCGAAACATAAATTATTGCTCAGAGCTGTAGCTACAAGACACAAAAAAACAATAAAAAGGTTTTATGCGATAAATGGATAAACGATAAATGGCAGGGGTCCATCGGTGTCTGGGTTTGGATTCCCCCGTCCTGCCTCTTGCAGGTTGATGGCAATCACTGGTGGGCGATCTAAAGGTACGCCCACGTCTTGCGGCGTAAAATGCATTGCATTCTGTTGCAATGGTTGAACCCTCGCAGGAGTTTGATCTGGGATCACTGGATCCGGAGCAGCATGCCGTTGCTGATCTCCATTTCCCAAATTAACAAGATTCCCAGCACTCCCCACTCTGGGTGGTGACCTATTCAAAGTATTACCTCTTCGTATCCTTTTGTTAGGCATTTTAAATCCTGCTAACTTTCTGTAGAAACCTGGAGGATTTTCTTTTCTCCTAGTCTGACTACGAAGTTCCCTGCTGAGGAGTTAAAAGCCATAACTTGTTGTGCAGGTCTTTTCTTTGAGAGGTAAGAAAAGATAGAGGCGTCTGGTCAGAACTGACTAGTTAGAACTACTCCCTTGGCTAGGCCTCGGTGATAGTGCAACATTCTGGTTCCCCGGACCTACAACAACAAAGATTACTTTAACCTTAAATGTGAGGCCTCATGAGAGAGCTCCACAGTCTCCTAGATGAGACAAGGAATCCCCTCAGGGATAGACTTACTTGTTTAGATCCCCTAACAGGTTTTCCAAAGCTTGCTGACTGTAAGCTGGCGCCTGGGCCTTTGGCTCTTCGCTCCTGTCAGTCGAAAGTATCTAAATAATAAAGAATATGTAAATCAATAAACACCAACAAATAATAAAAAGGATGTGGATGGGCCACTATTATTTTTATGTAAAAATAAGACTTAAATGCTGGGAATGTTTTACTGGATGCCAGCAATAATATTTTTCCAAAAATATAATGAAATGAAAATAGTGAAAGAATGATTTCACTATCATCTTTTTGGTCTTTCTGTGGCGCTCCATTTCTATGCAAATGTTTGCCCTACTGATCATCCAATTTCCCCATTTGCATGGTGATTTCCCAATTTAGACTTGCCAACAGGGTGCCCAACATCCGGACTTTAAAAATCCTTCATCCTTCAAACAAATGAGAGTATTTTGGGGATATGAGCGGTTCTGAGCCAGTTGGACGAGGATGGACATGACCATCCTGTCGTGTACACCAGTAGAGGGTTAACGGCAGCTGAGAAGAACTACACTATTACTTAGTTAGAGACTGTCTCTGTTGTCCATTTCGTCAAGAACTTTCGGCCTTACCTCTTTCAATATGAGGTGGTCCTGATCATACCGCTGTTAAGGCTCGTGACCCGACAATTGAGCGCCGGACAATTGAGTGCGGACAATTGAGCGCGGTGACAACTGAGCGCGGACAACTGAGCGCCGACAACTGAGCGCAGACAACTGAGCTCCGACAACTGAGCGCCGAGACAACTGAGTGCCAGACAACTGAGCGCCAGATAACTGAGCGCGAACAACTGAGCGCCGACAACTGACCGCCGATTATTTAATGTCAGATAAATAACCCAATCAGTTTGAAGTAACTATTTTGCATTTAGGCTTAGCCTTAGGCTTAGGCTTAGGCTTAGGCTTAAGCTTAGGCTTGGGCTTAGGCTTAGGCTTAGGCTTGGGCTTAGGCTTAGGGGCTTAGGCTTAGGGGCTTAAGCTTAGGGGCATAGGCTTAGGGGCTTAGGCTTAGGGGCTTAGGCTTAAGCTTAGGCTTAGGCTTCGTCATACGAATCAAAAATGACCATATTTGTTTGATTCATAATATTAGACATATGGACATATATACATTACGGTAGATAATCACTGAAATGCTAGTATTCCGTAGCGCTCAGTAAATGAAAAAAATGCTCAATTATAATGCATTAAATAGTCGGCGCTCAGTTGTCGGCACTCAAATGTCTGGCGCTCAGTTGTCGGCGCTCAAATGTCTGGCGCTCAGTTGTCACAGCGCTCAGTTATCGGCGCTCAATTGTCGTCACTCAGTTGTCGGCGCTCAGTTTTCTGCGCTCAGTTGTCACGGCGCTCAATTGTCCGGTGCTCAATTGTCGGCACTCGATTGTCCCGCGCTCAATTGTCGGTGCACCGTTAAGGCTGTGTTGGAGAAACCTAACCCTTCAGCTCGGATAGCTCAGTGGGGCCTCGTGCTCGCTGAATTCAAACTGACAATTCGGCGGCAAAAAGGTCAGTCTAATGGTAATGCTGATGCATTATCTCGCATACCTGATCCTAATTCCCTTGGGGGGAGAGTATAGATGATACTCCCCTATATAGAAGTTATCATGATCTCCGATGGTGCTCAGCACCTGGCCAGATCCTCTCAAATGATCACCGATAGTGCACAGCGCCTGGTGAGGTCAGAGTCTTATGCTGAGATATCACAGGATGCACAGCACCATGACCTTCTCACAGCTCAATTTGAGGATCTGGATCTAGCCTCCATTCTTAGGTCACTAAAACCCTAAGGTGACCAGAATGATGTTAATGGCTACCACCTGTTGGATAACATCCTTCAGAAGTAGACAGGCTAGTCCAACAAGATTGTCATTCCCCGATCCATGGTTACTACCATTATTCAGGCTCACCATAATGACATTCTCGCTGGACACTTTGATGCTAAATGTACCACGAGGCTTATAGCCCACAGGTACCACTGGCCTTCCCTCAGTGCAGACGTAAACACCTTTTGTCAGGGGTGTGATCTTTGCCAATGGCATAAACCTGTGAGACAAAAGACCCGAGCAGCTCTGAAACCAATCACCATTACGGGGCTGTTTCATCGAGTAGGTGTCAACTGTAAGGGACCAATGACCACTAGTGAAAGTGGCAACCATTTTTTTGTAGTCTTTATCGACTACTTCACCAAATGGGTTGAAGCTTTCACTACTCTGGATATTACTGTGCAAACCATAGCACGCCTTTTTGTTACACAAATTGTATGCATACATGGGGCACCACAGATTCTTCAGTCTGATCATGGCACTGATTTTACCTCCAAACTGATGACTGAAATCACTGCCATCTGTTCGACTAAGGAAATCCACTCCACTGCTTATCACACGATGACAAACGGAGAAGTGGAAAGAGCTAATCGGTCGACGGCTACATATGTATGTCCACCAAGGCCATACTGATTGGGATGAACGCCTGCTGTATTCTGTGTGCCATCAACATTAGCATGAATATGTCCACAGGATATTCCCCCTTTGAACTCATGTATAGTCATACCCCCATGCTACCTGTTGATGCAGCACTCTCACTCAACCCTCCGGCCCATATCAATGACATTTCCACATATGATATAGAGGTCAAACGGCATTTTACAAATGCCTTGATCTTGATCCAGAGTCAGATTGAGAGATCACAGGCAGCTTATGCTCGGTCATATGATTGCATGGCACGAGATGTTTCATACAAAGTTGGGGATCAGGTGCTCAAACTGCGCACCACTGGCAAATGTGGCCTTGCACCTAAATTGCTGCCCATCTATGATGGGCCATACTTTGTAACAAATGTGGCATACCCCAATCTCACCATTGGACTTGAAATAGATCAAGAAGATACTGTGCATGTCAATCAGCTTGGATGCTACCTGTCACCTGATCAGCCTACTGAAGCAGAGGAGATACCTTCCACTTCACAGGAAGTTGAGATGGCACCCTTGTTGATTCCATCAACAAGCTGAGATTTTACACAAGATCTCGTTGACCCACATCTTGATGCAGAGGTCTCAGACCCATAATCAAGTAGCTCTTCTCTTCTTTAGTCGACTTACGGATGATGTCATCCTTTTTCGAAGGACCACCATGCCCCTCACTGAATACCCACTCCTGCTCCATGCTGGAACAGCAGTGAAAAGAAGAGAATGAGCAGTGATCAATACATCTAAACTAGGGTATTGCTTCATATCACAGACGCATCTGTAGGATAGCCTGCATCTCACCCCTTAAAATTTTTCTTCTAATCTCATTATAGATCTCACAGATCAGTCGACAAATAGCAACTCCATGCATCACCATATGGATCAATTGGTGACAGCAACTCCAAGCATCACCGACCACACTGATCAATCAACATCATCAATTACATGCATCATTGACACAACCCCACGAGTCAGAACACCCCGAAAAACCATTGGATTATCGACTGCCCGCCATCACCCCTACCTCTGGACGATTAACCTCCATGGACTTGTCGCATAAACCTCAACAACACAAGGATGAGGACGCCCTTTTTCGAAGGACCCCCGTGTCAGGTGCCGACGAATTTCGCCCAGCGTCACGTGATTCACATCATATTTTTTGGTTACGTTTTTCGCCACTTTTCATTTACACTTATGTTAATTTTGCGTTCCATTTTCATAATTTTTACATGCATTTTCTGTGTGTACTTTTTTGTGTTTTGTTTCTGTTTTACTTTTACATTTTCATTTCCATTATGATTTTTTATTTTTCTGTTGCACACATAGACTACAGTATGTCACCCGCTAGTCAGAATTTCTGTTAAAGATAAGCTCCCCGAGCTCATCACTGTAATTGGAGCACAACGTGCATCTCTTATCAGTAAAAGCTAGCGATGTTTCGCAACGTGAAATGACTAGTTTGGAGATTCTCACTAGATGATGTTCATATGTTAACCATGGAGAGTGAAAACTCGCCCCAATGCTTAATGTAGTGAACTGGAAAATATCTATGTGACCATAGGCATCTTCTGCAACCATTTCTGCTGTAGAAGTTAGCTTGGGTGTGTCTTAGCTCCACCAAAGGCCTATTGTAGATTTCGAGGCCCTTTAAAAGGTCTTGTTTTTTTAATTTTGCACTCATTTTTGGGCCTAAACCGTCTTCTGCGTTTTGGCTTACAACTCTGCATTCATCAGTGTCATTTATTATAAATTTACATATTTTGCCTACGTCCACCGCCCTTCTTAATAAATCTACATATTCGCCTTCAGTGTCCCTTGCATTCATATGTTACCGTATCCGGACCTAGGAGTTTACCTCGTCCCCTGTTGATCAAGAATCCCCGTTGCCTCCATGAGGAATGTTTTGATACCATCGCTCACCGACTCGCACCTGCCGACCCTCCAGGCTGAATCGCTTTCGGATCACTACCCGCTTCCCCATTGTCCCTAGGACCCATGTTTGACCCTTGAACCAGTCGCCCAGTGCCAAGTACTTTGAGAAGAGGATTTAGTGAGTCTTCTCAAGGGTTATTATTGTTGAGGGTATATTTGTGGGAATCCTCCTTAAGCCAGTTTTCCCTTGAGAGTACCCTCAGTTAGAAAAGCCCTTGAACCCTTAAGGCCAGGGCCAATAGGGGGATTTAGGTTTACAATCAGGTCCCCTACAGTAAGCCATTCCACGAATGGCACAGTCCCTCATTCTCAGTGAATGAGGACTAGGGATTGCCACCCCTGACCCGGCCGCATTGTCTATTATTCTACAGCTGAATCCTAGGACAAGGCCGAGGTACGCCATAGGTTCTCCTGTGGTAGTACCAGCTGGGTTAGGTTCCCGATAACCAAACAGAGCCACCCAACGGGATCACAGCATGCCACTCACAGTGTCATGGCCGTATTCCTTACGGGATATGGTATGGGTTTTCCCATCAATGTGACTGATCACCAAATTCAGTTAATGTGACATGGCTCTCAATCTACTTAATGTGACACTACCAACCATATGCTTATAGGGTGGGGGAGTAAAACCTTCCACTGAGATTCTGGATACCCCTGGCTGACCTCTGGAAAAAGTCTATTGGCTATCCCTGGACTATTGGCTATCCCTGGACCCCAGAATCTAAAATCACATGAAAAAACAGGTTTTTTGACAAGAATTAGTAAAAATTTAAAATTTTTTGGCAAATAAATTTTTTTGCTTTTTAACTCTCCCTCTCGAAAATTCTTCCCATGCATCTCTACTTCCAACTGTACATGTGCAGCTCTGAAATTTGGGGAAAGGGTGGTTACAGAAGGGGTGGAGGTTGGATTTTGGAGACATAAATCCCAAAACTTTTACTAAAAATTTTTTTCATACAGGAAAAGACTTCTAATTTCGAAAACTCTAGGGTACATACCCTCATATCACCCTGGCACATGTATGCTTCCAACTGCACTGAGCTTTTACAGATGAGTAAAAAATCTGAAATTCAAAAATAAGATTGAAGTATTGCCTTTCAAATATTGCCTTACAAATATGGCATTTTCACTCAACAGTGTACATGTATACTTTTTGTTCAATGTGATATACAATTCAATGCAGAGAAAATCAAGAAGGACTATAATACGTTAAGATTTCATGGCATTGAGCAGAGTAAGTTTGCCCATCACATTAACAGAGATAGAGATGAGTAATTAGTGAATAGTGTTTCATATGTGGGTGCCTGATACAATTTTGTTTTATGTAAAATCAGACATCCATCCATTTAGACACATAAGTTTGGCAATGATAAATGTGTCAATGTAGTATGTGCATAGCTGTAGTAAAAACCTTTTGAAGGCATTTTTATATGATTTATCCTGTTGCCCTGTTTGCAGTACGCAAAATGACGTAACCAGGGCCCAAACAAAGAAGCAACCACCCCAGTTTCAGTAGTTGCACTAACATTTCAATGATATCCAGTATATGCTATAATCTCGATGTCATCAGAATTATTCCCATCTCGAGCAGTTGGGTTGCACTATTTTCTCAAATTATTTTATTTCTAAATTGCAATTCCTGAAGCTGAAGCTGAGGATTGGTACCTTAGTGCTTCACAGTTTAAAAATCGTATAACCTGGGTAACCAGTCTTCACAGTACTCAAGTTACCCAGTATTTTGCATACTCAACCTGTGTATTGTATTGTACTTGAACATTGGAGCATATAAGTATTTTACCCATGCTGTGAATTCGGGTGAACAGGTCACCTGAATGTAGCACCCAGGTTCCATTTTGAAATCGACCTGGGTAGGTATGCCCAGGTACCCAAAATACCTCCGTAACCAGTATGAAGCACGACTGAAGATCAGCAATTTAATCCGACATTCAAATTATTCTCAGATTGAATTAGTGCAGTACTAACCCCAGGTTTTTTATTGCCTAATGACGCCTTTTAAATCACGGACATAAGTTGAAAAAAAACAAAATGAGTATAATATGCCAGTCACTCACTATTTTTCAGCTAGAGTTGCAGTCTGTTTTTCTTGAAATGCTCTTAAATAATGAAAGTGGAGAAAGCAAGTAGTATTTCAGTTTTTCAAGCTTTGCTGATAAACAATGTATCATATTGGACTGGAAATTTGTGAGCATAACGACCTAACCTTAGGGATCTTTGAGCGAAAAATCTTACAATAAGAGCTTTACGGTTTTGACGACAGTACTAATTTGTGTCACTTTTCTATTTGGAAGCATTTTAAAAAAACAGTATATAGTAGAGGGATATATTTGGATCAGTCAGAACTTACAATGCTATATTGCTATTGGATTAGCATTTCACCACATTTGAGTGGAGTCAAACATTAGGTTGCATATAATTTTCATCCAGAAAAATTTTACTGTGGTGGATACAGAATGCACGAAGCTGCTGAATATATTTTTCCACGGATATGAAAAATTTTTTAATGAGAATGAATAAAAATCCAATTACAAAAGTGGATTTTTCAAACATTGACTCAAGTTCTCAAAAATCTAGTCCACTCCTCTTTCTAGTTTGGCAACTAATCCAAGCAAGTATATTTTTCTTTTTCTGCCCCATCGGGGTATTTTCAAATAAACTGGCTGATATTTAACCTCAGTGTCGATATTATTTCGACGAAGTAGAAGTCCCACTAAAAATTTTTTCACGCACTCTTTTGAACCAAATGAAAAAAGAAATTTGCAATCTGCATTTCAAAAGTTCATACATTTGAATATTAACAGGTGGAAATCTAATTTGGGAATCGGGACTGAGCATGAATAGCGTTTCTTGTGTTCTACAATATGCATATTCTGATTTTTTGTCTAAATTTTCAGGAAACGACTTCTTGTCATGCAACTTGGACTCCGCATGAAAAATTGTCGTTTTTTTATTAATTGAATGGGAATGATTATTAAATTTCCGAACTTCTGTTATTTTCATATTTGTATGGCATTTAGGCCAATTTTTAGGAAACAATGCATATTTTCATGCAAACTGGAAAATCTCTAATCTGGATTAGGAGTTGCATAAAACATGCTTTTCCCCATATGTGTGAGGGGGCTATAAACCGATCGATAATTAAGAAACTTACAGTAAACAATGACTCTCCCCCATTCGCACACACACCAGGCAAACCTACGTTATCCGATCCTACTGTAGACACTGTGTCAAGATTTTCGCCCTACGTCATGCAACTCTTTCTACGACTACGCCTACTTAGATTATGATATAATATTATGTGCCTTTATGACGTCAATGCCTAGTTTTTATGTTATTTTTTATGTCTTATTATTTATATAAATATGCTTGTTTTGTATGTTAAAATTACTTCACCAATTTTCTAATAAATCTAGCTTACCTGCTTTTCTTCTCTGCTCCCAATTTTGTCGTAGGGTCGTCGGTAAAACGTCGTCTTTTCTGTCCGGCTTTCGCGACCTTTGGAACCTGGAAAGAAATATATTTTCATTGCGAGACTACGATTTCCCTTTTCAACTTACCTTGGCATTTTTCTTGATCGTTGTCGCTGCCGTTTGCCCCTTGACGTTTTCGCTTTCCGTTGACGATTCTAAAGAAGAAAGAATAAATTAAGAACATTTTAGTATTCAGTCCGATCTGCAGGTTATTCAGCTACAGTAACCTGTACTTTCCATTGACCCAAACATTGATAAACCTTACAAGTGGCGATTCGTGGCAGGACGTCGGCTTCAATCTTTGGATTCGATTTGATCTTGGAGAAGTCTGAAAATAAAGAAGAAATAAAGAAGCACGAAGGTTGACGATTTTTGGCAACTTACTTGACATTTTTAGAACTTGATGTTGACGTTTTTTTCGAACTTGGCGATTTTTTTCTTGAATGTCTGAAGAAGAAGATTTACGAATTTTGTCAAATCAAGAAGATTACGTTTCAGTTGAAAATAGAGAAGTAATGGCACGACAAGAAAATCGTTTTCGGCTTAGGAATAACGTGAGAGATTCTCAGATTCAATCGAACAGTCCCCAAGAGCCCAACAGGATGGGAGGTCACCCGAACTGCACGCTAAATACCAACTTTAACCGTGGCCGCTTGTCAGGAAGGTCCTCAGATGGTGCTGTTTCTTGTTTTAAATGTGGTAGAAGTGGGCATTATTCTTCTACTTGCCCTATGCTCGAACGAAATCAAGATTCCAGATTTTCAAGTTCCCCGCATAGCACGTGGCGTGAGGGACCGCCCCGAGTACAAATGCCAGCCCGAGGCGTATCGAACCCTAGGAGTCCAGGAGATGCCCTTTCTGGAACCTGAGGAGTCAATGGTCAGCTTTGTCTTGCCGAGGCTAATGGGCCCAACGTGTCAGTATTTAATTCTGACACCATCGCAGAACAGTCTGATCCCTGGAATTGCGATGATCTCGATCTGTATGGAAATGCCAATATGAGGCCTCAGGCACATGTTTTTATGGCCTGATATAATGAATTATATTTTGGAACCGGACACTCCACATTGGTGAGTAGTGGGACAGGATCTGAAGAAATTAGCGATAATCCCACTATTGCCTCCCACGGGTATACTGGCAATTATTTAGATATTGAAGACCCAGAACCTTTAGAAAATAGTCATTTAGAAAATGGTTCAGACAGAACCTCTGATTTTGATGAAACATCTGATTTCGACCATTACGAAGAGAGACGACGTCGTCCACGTTTTGAAAATTCTGGGCAGGCCGAATCAGCTAATGTTTTCATGAATAATTTTTAGGAAACAATGCATATTTTCATGCAAACTGGAAAATCTCTAATCTGGATCAGGAGTTGCATAAAACATGCTTTTCCCCATATGTGTGAGGGCGCTATAAACCGATCGATAATTAAGAAACTTACAGTAAACAATGACTCTCCCCCATTCGCACACACACCAGGCAAACCTACGTTATCCGATCCTACTGTAGACACTGCGTCAAGATTTTCGCCCTATGTCATGCAACTCTTTCTACGACTACGCCTACTTAGATTATGATATAATATTATGTGCCTTTATGACGTCAATGCCTAGTTTTTATGTTATTTTTTATGTCTTATTATTTATATAAATATGCTTGTTTTGTATGTTAAAATTACTTCACCAATTTTCTAATAAATCTAGCTTACCTGCTTTTCTTCTCTGCTCCCAATTTCGTCGTAGGGTCGTCGGTAAAACGTCGTCTTTTCCGTCCGGCTTTCGCGACCTTTGGAACCTGGAAAAAAATATATTTTCGTTGCGAGACTATGATTTCCCTTTTCAACTTACCTTGGCGTTTTTCTTGATCGTTGTCGCTGCCGTTTGCCCCTTGACGTTTTCACTTTCCGTTGACGATTCTAAAGAAGAAAGAATAAATTAAGAACATTTTAGTATTCAGTCCGATCTGCAGGTTATTCAGCTACAGTAACCTGTACTTTCCATTGACCCAAACATTGATAAACCTTACATATGCAACCTAGTTGCATATCATCATAACCTATTCTGCAAAGCCAAAAAATGCATCTCGAATGCGTATTGTATCTGATCAATTCTAAATTGAAGATTCTGCATATTAATATTCACAAAGAGTGCATGTTGAATTCAGTATTACAACATAGCATTTTGTGCACATTATGCATGCTATTGCATATTGAATATATGACATCCTTTACAGTAAATTGCATGGTTATTGCTGATGGCAAATCTCATGGCTGAGTATCCACACATTATGTGTCTGTCTGCTGCAAGAAACTACGACAAAATCGGCTGAAAAACGTATTTTGAAGCAATGTAAATTATTCAATTCCATTGGATTTTGCAGATGAATAATGTGCCATGCCTATGGGAAATTGTTCATAAGGGCGATTTTGCATTAGAATCACAAATTACTGTGGTGGTTGAGGTTTAACCTCACTCATAAACGTTTTGACGTCACCAAAAATTTGTCTAACTAAATCCAAGTAATGTCTGTTTAAGATAAGCAGGATGCAACCAGTTTGGTGTCAACCGATAGATAGACACCAAACTGCCACTGGTGAAATCAATGATGCATATTAATATGCACTTGATTTGCATATCACAGCTGGTCAGAAAGTGGTTAAGAATGCATATTAATATGCAGTTCAATTGTATATCGTTTTGTGTTGGTTTGAGATGATAAAAATTGCATTTTATGCACTCCATTTGCGTATTGTATTCTTATGCGAAATGAGGGCTGCCACGATACTCAGCGTGCAAAATTACTCAAAATATCTCATTTTCATATATTAGTATTTTTCAACTTGGGACATGGAACAGAAGGTCGAATCTCTCAAAAATCGTGTCTTATATGTTTTTCATTATGGAGGTTTCCCCTATGGTGAAGGTATTTAATCAAGTTACAGTGAACGTACGTTTGGCGCGTGATCGTCAAGGCCAATCCAAATTGTGAGAGTCAGCTTTTCAAGGAAAAGAATCACGAATCATGAAGTAGAATTCCTCCATTTACTTTCGAATTAATTACAGCTGTTGGTTGACACTCATTTCGCGCTGAGAAATTTCTCGAAGAGATCTCCCTTCAGGATTAGCTTGAGATCAACTGCCGAAAGTTCGTTATCCGGAAATTCTTGTCCGAAAATACTACATGAACATAGCAGCAAATCAAACAGACTTGATTTTCTAACTATTTTGGCCCAATCATTTTTCTTTTGTTTAACCTTTTCTTCCGTTTACATTATTTCTTTCTTCATCTGATTCCTTCTCTATTTTATACTTTTTGTTGTTGTTGCTGTCGGAAAAGGATAGCAAAAACTTTGAAATGAAGCAACGCTTATGATTTGTTTTGCCCGATTTTTTGTGTAGGAAATGAAACTATTTGTAGTCTGTTTTAATGAAATGCTTGTAAAGTGAAAATTGACAAAAATTGGCATTATCATTGAGATCGTTTACTTTTGGCATTGTCGTTGAAATCTTTTAAAAATTTTATTCGGCATTGTCGTTGAAATCATTTTTAAATTATGATTGTTGTTGGAATCGTTTAAAATTTTTTATTCAAAAAATAGCCAAGTTGAGTCGTTCACAGGTTTTTGGTGCTATGTGATATACGGTTTAGCTGAAAATCTTAATCTAAAATAGTATTTGCTTCTCACTCTTCTAATTTGAAAGTATTTATACAAAAAAGACTACTCCATTCATTTTTAAATGATCGATTTAGCAAAGTCGCAGCCGAACCTTTATTCAACCTTTGCTTTTATCCTCTTGTTAGTAGTGCATTTTTTCTTTCTTTATACTCCTTTAGACAACTACTACAACCTCAAAAAGTGATTGAAGAAGTAATGCTGATTTTTTTATTATTCCGTTTTTGCATATGAAATTATATAATTTCAGGCACTGAAAGCCTGGCGCCGAAGCGTCGGCGTTGAAATGGCAGCACCGAACTGTTCTAGACATTTCCAAAAATATCACTTGTGGCTTTCACCGGATGCACTTTCATGGTTTATACTTCCTTGGATGTCTGATGAGTCTATTTTGTAACGAACTTTATGAGGTTGAGACCTTACGGGCAATGATCAATAGTCTGAATTTACGATATAAATGCAAACCGTTGATTGAGGTACAAACACTGCCAGACGTAACACGGCGGTGTTACACGAAGCCAACTTTTTGATCCTGGTCCACCATGATCTTTACGAAGGTTGTGCGTTAGGAGGTATGCGTCAATATTAGCATATAAACTCACACTTGAGAATGAACTATTTCTTTTCAATCCAAAAAATTGAATTTTGGAATATGCTAACCCCCAGAAATTTTAGCAACTTATAGTCATTGGAGAAACTCAAGTTTATTGTTAAGCAACTTGTTTGAATTCATTGACATATTTAAAACCATGCTACAGCTTACTGTAGCTGATACAACAATAGTGTTGTCACGATACGCACACGCTGCCATCGTGCGTTTTCCTCTGTACCCGTAAACTTGATGTTTCACACACAAGTGACGGTCCCAAACCTGCAAGTATATGACGGGCTATGCATTCACTCGGGCTATGCAGTTGGTGGTAGCACACTGCTCCCGCCCGGTGACTAACATTCGGTGTGAAGCTGCTTCCTAAATCCTTTATTCGCTGAATAAAAAAATGAAAATATACAAAATTTAGGCTTTGCAAGTTCATTTATTGCAAGCAATCGAGTTCTCGTATAAGAATCGCCTTAGATGCAAATTTTGACAACTGAATGAAACTATACTTTCAACGTTTTTTAGATTTGAACAAGCTAAATAACAAGGAAATTTAGTCTTTATATTGACTATAGTTGATGCTGGAATTTCTGGCAGCTTAGCGTACCCCAAAATGCACATTTTTCGAAGTTGGCCGATTCTCAAGTGTAAATTTATTTGCTGATATTGATGACACCCAAAGTACAGATCATCCTGCTTGCTGTAGGACCACAATTTTTTTCCGTATAACATAATGCAATTCAGGTTAAATTTGAATGAGCAGATGATATCGATCGAGGGGAACAGACAATCATAGATCTTTATATTTTTCCACTTGACGTCCTTATTATACAATAAAGTTAATCTATTAACGCCTTGATCTTTTCGCCCCTTTCATTTTGCGATTATCTTTTTTGAGTCGAGGATCGACAACCTTGAATCGACCTTGCACACCGACTGGTCTCCTAACACGTTTACCGGCCTGACCTTTTTTTGCAACGACGTATGTCAATTCGCTCTTTTTTTGTTTCGACATGCTTTGTTTGTAAATCCTAAAGTAAAACATACATAATATTTAATGGCTGTACAGAAGTACAGTACGTAGGGGAGAAGCGCCGTTAAGAAAGCTGACTTCATCCCATTTCTGAAGATTTTAATTCAACACGTTTTCTCGTTTTAATAAATTCCGCATTTTACTGGGGAAAACCCGTGCATTTCAGTGCTACGGAGGTTTTTCAATAATATAGCATCACTTCCAATCAAAAAATCACAAGACACGAATTTGATACCAAAATAAAATGATTCTTTGAAAGCTTCCGCTACTATTCTTGTAAAAAAAATTCCGAAATTAGGACAGCTGACAAACATACTTCCTAACTTCCTGAGCTTTTTGACCCTCCGTCATATCTGAGTTTTCTATAACAGCTTCGGCTCGTTTCTTTGCTTTTTCTGCTCTTCTGACAGCCTACAAATAGACAATAATGGGATGAAATGCAACAAATAAGGTAATAATGAATTTGATCGTCTTACCCGTTTCTTCTTCCTGGCTTTAGCTTCAGCGACTTTCTTTATCGGTCGAGCATCAATTTCTTTCATGCGCAACTTGTAGGCTTCGACTGCTTCCTATAATGGATGCCTACTATATTGGCAGGAATGGTACCGAAATGTGAAGCAAAACTTTTATTTTCGCGAGCTAATACTCACTTTTCAACGAGGAACAGAGGAGGGAACCACATAAATTTAAGATGACGTTTTTTTGCCCATAAAGCTATATTTATACTACACGACACGACAACGGGGACCGTGACCAATCAGATCATGCCACGAAAAATATACGTTAAATATCATTACTTTCTAATTTCGCAAAAATTTCTATACTGCATAAAATCTTCATTCATCTAAAAAATATCGGGTCAACCTAGTAACAAAAAGTGATCAGAAATAGTACCAATAGTTCCTCATTAAATTTTGTGATGTTCGGCTTAATTTTCCTTCTCAAACAATCAAAAATGGAAACATCAGTTCGTCTGACGGAAGAAAAGTTGAAAAATCAAAAACTAGCTCACCTTGGTCACTGGGAGTTGTGGTCGATAGTGCTTCTTCTCATCCGAAGCAAACCATTCGGGAAGATTTTCGTCGTTGTTCGTATATCGATTATAAGCCGAATCGATCAAATCACGACGAGTTTTAGATGAATGAAGCCACATGTCGGCCATTGCGATTCCGTGAGCATCTAGTTTGAAATTTTTGCCTAAATTTTAAATAGTTGAATGATATTCAATAAAACTCGAATACGCGAAGAAAACAACAAAGAAATATCATATTCCCTGCACTCTTTTGGAAATGAAATCCAAAGATAATTCAAAGATCTCAAGGACAAATTTTCTAATTTTTTAAAGACAATTTTCAGCTTTTTTCATGGGAGAAATTTACAATCTGACCTTTCAATAGAGAGCTCCTTTGTTGGGCATTCTGTTGTTGCCCATTCCGCGATCGGGAAGTTGACATGAAAATCAACGATGGGCGTTGGGTGGCGCAGAAAAATTTGCATAGCAATGGAGCGCCAAAGAAAGAAGAAAATAATGATGAAAATCATTCGTTGTTTTTAATAATTTTTTGGATATTTTTTATGCCGGCGTCCATCAATAAACTTTTCTCCGGCGTTACTATTTATATTTACATAAATAACTTAGTGGTCTGTCTGCATTCTTAGTATTTTTATTGTTTTTTATATAAATTTGTATATTTGTGCGAGGGTACAGGAAGCATCGAAGGGCCACAGGCCCAAGTGCTACTTGCTTGCAGATATTAGATGAAAGACAGACCGTTCCGGGACTCTTCTACTCTGTTCCTTCCAGTGGGTAGCCTTTTTCCTCTTGGAATCTACGATGTCCGCTCTGTAAGGGTCCGTTAAATAGTGTTGTTGTTTGTTGTTGCCAGGTCTGGGCGAGAACTGTTGCACTATATCCGAGGCCTATCCAAGGAGAAGTCCTAACTAGCTCGCAGAGTATCTATCTTTCTTTATCCCCAATGAAAGACCTGCACAATACCATTCTCAACTAAACAGGGTGTCCAGCAGTTCTCTAAAATGAAATTACCTGACTTTTCCAGGTGATTTTAAAAGTATTTTCCAAGTTTTTCCGGTGCAAAAATCAATAATTCTTGGGTAAAATGGTAAAAACGTGTGTACCATAAGGAGACGTGAGCAATGTGCTGTCAGCTAGACAAAATCAGAAACATCAGCTAGAAATCAACCATTTTCATAAATTTGGTCAAAACAACGGAAATAAAATCCGTTTCGGACTGAACAAACAAGTCAAATTCAGAAATCAGGCAACTAACCGAAAATTGAGAACTCCTTTCATTGCCCAGTACTGATCAGAGGCTATAAACACGTATAAAAATAAAAAATCTAATAAATTGATTTCAAAATATTTTCACATTTTTTCGATTCTGCGATCTGTGACCTGTGATTTCAAATTTTTTTTCTGTAAATGTGCTCATCTGTCAACAATTTGATTCCAGCTGTCGCACTTATTCTTTTCAGTAGCTGTCTATTTCTCTTTACGAGCCAATGTCTGAAAGAACAACCCTGCACCATTATCAAGGACGATAAGCTGATAAAAATTTGTCCTGAATTTACATTATGTTGTCCAGTTGTTGACGCTGATTATCATAGTGACAATCATTTTACACAAAAATTTTTCACGGTGTTATGGGCATGTAAAGTTGCGTCTGGGGGATAGAAAAAAAGGAGAACATACTTGGTAAAAGTTTTTTATGGTTGAAAACGGGTGGAAAAGGTTGTAAAAGGGGTGGACGAGATATCCAAAATTACGAAACAATACAATCTTCAGAAAAAAAATTATAAAAATGCTTCGCCCAAAAAAGTGTTAAATGGACATTTTGCCTTTCATTTTATCTTTGAAAAAATATATTCTGCAGCTGAGTGCATGTTTAAGCAAACACTTACGCGTGTGTCAAATGCACACTTAACATGTGTAAAATGTACACATAAGGATACACATGTGTCAAATACCAATTTTATAGTACACAGGCTTCGGATGCACATGTAAGCATATTAGTATTGTGATACCAAAAATGAAAATACTGTCAATTTTATGTTATATGAATATCAAAAATTGATTTTTGATACTAATTGGATTTTGTGAACTAGCATTTTAGCTAAAAAAGTTTCGTTCCTTGATGAAGTGGAAGTTGATAAATCATATTTTTAACTCAACTGGTTGACTGAGAACTAAAGCAGTGCAAACGATTCGCATGTTGATTTTTTTATTTTTTCAGCATAGTATTTTTATTTCTTCTCTAGTTTTGAAGCACAGCACATTACAGCTAATCTCTTGATGAAAATTGCGCATATTTACGTCTGACTTCAGAATCTTGAGAATTTCTGTAAGACAGATTCGTGCTACACTTTTTAAATGATCTCCTGCTTGAGAAATCTAAAAAAAATTTTTCAGCTTAAGTGCTGAAAACTTTGCCATTAATTTCAAATTTCCAAAGACATCGAATGTTAACTCTTCTAAAAAAGATATATAATGACAAATAATTTTTGAATCAATTGAAATATGGAAATCTATGAGCCAAAGTATCAATATCAAAGCGAAATTTGGGCCTTTGCTCACAGGTAAGCACATAATGTGTCAAATTGGCAACTGCATATACAGATGTGTCAAATCAGAGCCTAAGTGAGCTCATGTGTTAAGAACAATAATTTAGACATACATGTGTTAAATCCATGGTATAACATACACAATACACATGTCAATTTTTTCATGAATTTATGACCTAATTTTTTTGGAAAAGCAGAGTATCCTGCATAGATTCGGAAGAACATGATACAAGAAAATTTAACCCCATGCACATGTATGGGCTGGCTAGTCAAATCCATAAATGTGTTTCAAATCCACAGTTTAAAAAATAGAATTTTTCTCAGAAACTATGGGTCAGAGTATTGTTACTGCAAAAAGCTACAGAATATACTTTTCAAAAATAAAATAAAGGGTAAAATGATCATTAACCACCTTTTTGTGAAGAATTTTATAATTTTCTCCTGGAGATTGTATTGTCTTCTAATTCTTGTCTACTCCTTTAACAGCACCAAAACTTTTACCAAGTATATTTTTTCTCTGCCCCATCGGAGCATTTTCCAATAAACTAGTGAACTTCAAGAGAAAATAGTATCGGAGATTTGATTGTAATGTTATGGGAAAATCGGAAATTTAATGAAATGTCAGTACAACATCTTATTCTGGGCTTCATCATATGTCCAGAAGTTTTGTAAGTAACAATTTGTCCTACTAGATTAAAACATGTAAGGTTTATGTGAGACCGTTACTCAATATGCAACCGTATGATCATGTTACTGACTAGCTAATATCAAAACACCTGAAAAAGTACAAAAATATTTCTCAAGGCATTTCATAAACTTCCCGAATTATTGTTATCCTGAAAGACTCGCTATTCTGAAGCTAGATATCTTTGAAAAAAGGAGATAACTAAACCACATTGTCACGTTATCATCATACATCGGCCATAAGATCATGAAACAGCTTGAAACTAAAAGTAATACCGATAAATCGTCTTTTATGAGCAGAACAGTCAACATTTGGAACAAACAAGAGGGTCCCAAGATCAAATTTTCAAGTACGGACATAGTAAAAATTTCGTCGGGTAGTGTAGATAAATTTCCACTAAAAACGTCACTTTGTCCTGTCCCAAAATTAAGCACCCAGTGATCAAACTTCTTGAATTCAGTAGAGGTAATACCCTAATGACCTACCCTATGGGACAGTCTGGATTAAACACTTTCAGCATATACTTTTCGCCAGTAATAATAGGGTATCAAAAATATTTGATTTTGGACAAATGTAAATTCACTAGCCTTTTTGACCATGCGTAGCGAAAAAAGAAATTCTGATATGACATGTATAGGGTGGCCCACTTATTTCCGCGCAGTTTTATTTTTTATAGATCGGAAATCTTTGATGTTCAGCCGCACAATTTTCTACGAACAAGCTTAATTTATCCGAGTTTTTATTCGTACAATATCATGATGATCGTGCCTAATTACATTGCACGCTGGGTGGACGAACGCGGATTCTCTGTGAAATGTTCTGCACAGAATTGACTGACCGACTCCTCTTTCTTTTCACGTCACAAACTAATCCAGTATCGTATCGATCCAAAAGCTTTTGTTATTTTCAAATGCGATTAGCCATTTTCTGAAAGTTAGTTCGAAACTTTATCTTAACGATGACAACACTTCCAGCCCACTACTTTTCCAGATATAACTTTTTTTTCCCTGACTTTTCCATGTATTCCAGGTTGCTGGACACTCAAACTGTAGTCTATTTTTTCTAAAAGCAAAACATGAGATAAAAAGTTGTTCACGTGCACTGAAAGTTATCCGTCTGAAAGAGCATTTCTCTACGTTCCGGGTGTCACTCCATTATGATTCCGTTATTGTTATTCAATCCACTTATCTGGCAAATACTTTCGATCTTAGAGTTATCTTTAACTGAATATTCTTGCATTCATGATTGCCTTGTGTTTGATACAACAAAGTTGAAATCAATAGCTGATGATCTAATGCCTAACAGAGGACTATTTCTATAGGTTTATGAATTCATTAACAGTGGAATTTACTGATTTGAATATGTTAAAATTCTTCGAAATGAAAAACTGCAATTTTGGAATATATATAGGAAAAGCAATGAACAAACATCTTTTTCGTCTGCTGAGACGAAATTCTCCTCTGTTTGGATACTATGAAAGCTGCTAACACTGAGGTTGATAGCTATCCTTTGGCAAAAAGAGGTCGGCTGCTGCTGCAGGAACGTTATCATGAAATTAATGACCGGAAAATACTTGCACTATATCTCATACTTTGAAATGACGGACGCAGCGACAACCAAAAAAGTAGATTCAATTTGATGCGCTATTTTCGTGTAGTGGAAAACTTTATACTTCAAGAAGCATGCCAAGCACAGTGTTCGCATTCAGTAATGCCACAATGAGAAAATTGAGCTTAAAAGCCAAGATAGTGACGTAAAGGACGTTAATTATGTTATAATTTTTTACACCGGGAAATTTTGGTGTTTTAACTGGCTAAAAAACCAGGAAATGTATCTTTTAATCGATTTTCTCTGTACTGAAAACATCCAAAACTTCGAAAACTTTTTGATCACAAATTTCTGTCCTGTGTGGAAAATATCCAAGAATTTTCTGCACGGCCAAAAAATTTCAATGTGCGTAAAAAACGCTGCTTAAAATAACATTATACCCTAGATCAGAAAGTTTAAAAATTATTGCTCTGTTGAACCTGATGGTACTCAGAAGATTGATAATAGTACTCTAATAATAGTACTCAGAAGATTGGCTAATGAATTATTGATGTTGAACCAAGGTTTTTTTGGTTTTTTCTCGACAGGCCATTTGGCTCCTAGGGTCAAAATTTTACAGGCCAATAGGAATTTCAACAAGCCAAAACTAAAAAGTTTGTAAACAGATGTGGTAGTAAAAAAACCATGTTTTTTTCAATAAATTTAGTCAAAAACACTCTTCAAAATCACAGTAGAAGCCCACATAACAGAATAATAAGGCTCACAAATTAGGTTAGTCATTATTCAAATCAATGATAAGGGTTTTTTTGGCACAAGTCATGTTGATCTGTAACTTGGGGAAAAACTTGGTTACACAGATTAATTTTTTGGTTGCTCACTCTAAAGTGGATAAATTCGCTTAATTTCATCAGAAAAATGATGAAAACTTACTTCCCTTGTATTTCGTTCACTTCGCGTCAGTTCCTGACTTTTAAAATTGAATTTCTTGAGTTTCGGGTAAGAAATCAAAAGTCTGACTAAAGTAACTTGTTCGGTGCCTAGCGCCGAAAAATTTTGATTTCGAGGCCTCAAAATGTTGGAAAATGCATTTTTCAGTACATGCTGCTGCAACTGCCGATGACCGATTTTTTCACCATTTGATTGGCCGAAGAGGTCAAACATTTCACCTCCATTTTGAATCTTGTATATCTGGAGCCAGTAATTTACCAATCACAATTATTTATCAAAAGCAATTGTTTTCGCATGATCTATAACATAAAAAAGCGCGATAGATATTTTACTTCGGACTTGAATATCTCCAGCGCTTAGCACTGAAAGAAAATTTTAGATTATGATATTCTATAGCGTTTCCTGCATGAAGGGTCTATTTTTCAGTGAATTCAATGTGTTTTCTGTGGGGCAAACTGAAATTCAAAAACCAGGCAAGCAACAATGAATCTGAATGGCTTCTTCAGATAGCAAGAACCTCTGCCATTTTCCCATGCTGACGATGTTTTAATCATTCGCCAAATGAAAAAAGTTATATTCGCCAAAGCCAAAAATTCTAAAGCACCGCAAAACGATTTTGTAAAAATAATCTGGAAAAATTTTGATTTTTGTCAAATACGTGGAAAAAAACAATACAAGTTCAAACATTTATCCATAACATGCTGGTTTCTGAAAGCCATAATCATAAGCTATAAGCATGACATTTTCTAAGCGCACAACAGAAATGATACCAAGAATCATAAATGAATTGAAATCGGCGTGTAGGCTGGAAAATTTTCGGTATTTTTCATTTCAAATGCATAAGAATGCATCTCCGCACAGGAAGCCCTAATCAAAAAGCGTGGTTAGGCTCTCATTTTTACAAGCCAATTAGGCTTGTGCCCCTAAATTTTTAGGAGCCAATCAGAATTCTTAGGAGCCGTGGCTCCAAATTGGCCTAAAAAATCCCCGTGTTAACCTACTGAAAAAAAGTTCCCAATGATTCAATTCTGATTGGACGTCTTCCCAATATCTGTAAAGTAGTTCATGTGATACCAACTTTGGGAAGGCAGCATTAACCTATTATATTTTATTGTTATATGATATAAGTTTATTTCTGTACTTAGCGCCTAGAAATCGTTTGCAGAAAGTCGATTCCTAGCGGAAAATTACTTCGAAATCCATGCAAATGTTTAATTTGATTAGATTCTACTGAAGACTCTTTTTTCTTTTATTTACGCAAAAACACGATATTTCGTTTATTTTTGCAGAAACCTTCTTCCAAGATAGCACTTGAGTTCATTTCCTTCTGGCACAAAAGTCTAGGGTTTTGAAAATGTAGCTTCTGTTCTTATTTTTCTGTTGTTACCTGTATCTTTCCGGCGCTACGCAACAAAAATTCTTCTAAATTATGACACTCTAAAATTCTGGAAAATCAATTTAAGGATAACTTATTCAGTAAACATAAGGCTCGAAAAACGTATATACATACTATTTTACAAATTAAAAAATATTTTCATATTTTCATGAATTTGAAAAAATCCAAACAAAACTTGGATTTATGAAAATCACCTCCATTATGATTATGAATTCAAGCTTAACTCCATATTTAAAATTATAGTAACAAAAAAGTTTGAAAAATTGAGATTTTGGCTTCTTAAATGCACCAAAATTCATCTTTTCCTTGTCTACCCCCATATTTGTTTATTTTTTCGAAAAACCTTTTTTCCCCAGAAAGTTTGATTTGTAAAAAACAGTGAATAGGCCAATCTGAATGAAATCTGGCGCAAAGCGCCGGAAAATTTTGGGTGTTTTAGAGCTTGTAAAACACTTACTTTAAATGTAAAATTGAATGAAAATAACTATAATTCTCTAAAATATAAATAAAGAAGTCGAAATTTTAGGAACCCAAATGGCTCCTAGGCCTAAAATTTTAGGAGCCATTTCCAAATTTTTAGGGGTCTAGGCCCCTATAATGACTAAAAAAATCCTGTTATGTATGCACAAAATTCGAACCACTTCTATCCTGTGAAGAAAACACTAAAAAATATAGTAGAACTATAAGGTCCCTTCCAAAAGAAAATCGGTCTAGATATGGCTCAAGACAACTCATACGAGGAGCGGGAGACATTATTTTTACACTTCGCATCAAAATGACCGGTCGTACACTAGATTAAACCAGTACAAACAAGCTTACTCGCCACCGACGTATCTCCTTCCGATGCTATTTCTATATCATCGTTCGACTTTGTCTTTTTAGTCGTTGTTTTGTCGACTTCATCGTCTGAGTCCAAAAACTTATCCGAATGAAACTGTGTATCAGTATCGTCGCTGATTATGGGATCGAACTTTACCCTTCGCTTCGCATCAACGTCTGAAACTCTTATTTGTACTCCAAACATAAATGTAATCAGGGGGAGGAAGTGTCATAAGAATCCGGAGAAATTTTCGTCATATGATGACTCTCCCATTTAAGATTTGCCAATCGAATGGCTGAAATGAGCTAGCCATATGAACATCCATATCTTTGGTCGGAAAGTAAAGGAAAATGTATATTTTTAAATAGAGAATGGTCATTCTTGAACAGAAAACGATCAAAAATGTCATTTATCGGCGCTTCGCGCAGTATTTCTACGGTTTTTTAAAACAAAATTGATATTTTTTAAACCGTCTTTCGGACTTCTCAGGCAAAAAATCGAAAATTTTTTTTCTTCAAAGACTCTCTAAAATTTTGGATATCGATCACATTCCGCCCTCAAAAAGTCGTTTTACCCACCCAGACCTCGCAGCTTCGTTACATGCATGATTCTAACAATAGATTTAAGTTAAGACTTGATACATTAAATGGGACTTATTTGCATAATCATAACGATAAATTAACTCTCACCATGACTAAGAGCCATAATTGGAGCGGTAAATGTGACCGAGCTGAAGTGCTATTTCCTTAGATTTTGTGTACTATGACTCATCGTGAACCTCACAGTACTTCGAATTGAACAATTACATATTTCATTTTCTAAGCGAAGAAGTCTTTAATATTTGCTTTACGCGTCTGGTATAATACTCAGTAACCCTCAAAGATCACCAGCATTCAAGAGATTTTACTCAGCTCACTTTTGACTAATACGTTTTCTTTTACGGCGGTCAACTTGGACTTTTTGGCTATCGAATTCTCAATTTCAACATCTTCATCTTCTTCACCAACGAGTTGGGTAAAAATGTCCTGTATAAATAAAGGCATAATTCACGTGAATATCACAGTGTAGAATGCATATATATTTCTACCTTCGAGAACCACGCATCGGTCTTTGTGTTTCCATCCTCGTCATCGAAATCAACCAACATTGAGCCAGTCGGTTTATCTCTAAAAGTTCGATAATGTAAGTACAGTTGTACCATGCCCCGACCTAGGCTTGCCGGGCCGGAACAAGACTACTCAAAACTAGTATTTTCGATAAAATAGCAAGCTCGATTTACAATATAATTTCACCTTAGAATGTGTAATACATAATAAATATTATTGTCAATCAAAAAATCTTACTTCTGTCATAGAAACTAAGGGTATTAGATCAGCACTCTATTTTGGTGAAGCTCAGGGTTTATAAAATTTTGGAAGTCTCAAGTTTTATAAAGTCATACTTTTCAAAATGGGATTAGAGATTACCGCAGCAAAGAAATAATTTGTTCTTATTTTGCAATCAGCTGGAAAATATGTTGAACTTCGTTACCAGGTGAACTCGTCTCTACTACCAGATCAAAGTTTATTGATTGCATGACTGGCTAACAGTACACAAAAATAAGTTGAGTATATCTTCAACAGTTTGATGCTAATGTTCAAAGCATGGCATAGGGGTGTAAGGGGGTATTCCCCCGGTGTTGGGTTTAAAAATTCATTTACCACCCCGGTAAGAATGACTTACTGGTCGAGTGGAATGGGACAAAAATAATTTATTGATACACAAAATTTTGGAAAGTATCATAATGGGTAAGCCAATTCACAGGAAATGAGTAGGTGGGCAGTTCTGGAAGAACTGCTATTGCAGCGTTTTTTTCCGTACCGGACGAACTATTTTTGGCTGGTACGCATTTTTCGATGCACAGAGCAACCTAAAGCCTGACGATTCTTTTGATGATTTCGTGTCTGGAAATTCACTTTCATGTGTTTTGAAACAAAAAAATCATAAAAATTTTAAGGCGCTTCGCGCCGGATTTAAATAATTTGTAATTTTGCATGTTATTTCTAGTTCACGGTTGAGAAATGTCGTCTTATCTTCTGTTTGTTGCTTTTGAACATGAGTATATAATCGATGAATGCTCGATGTTGTATTTTTTCTTGGCATAATTGAAAAAATCAGGATTTTTCCCGATCCTTTTGCACTGTTGGAATATTTTAGTGTTTTGTGAACATAAACTTGCCATTTGGAATATGATTCAAACATCATCAGCGCAGAAAAATGACAGATATTTTTTCTGTTTGAGGAATCCAAACTATCGGGTGCGTGCCCAACTTTTGTTAAATGAATGTTGAAAAAGATACATGTTTCTACTTTCTAGAATATTGAAATTTAGACAATTTTCCCGCACTACGCGTTGGCAAAAACGATCTTTGACTGAAAGATGGAATGTCTGCTGCCGAAATTTTTTGCAACCTTTCTTTACGATTGAAACCTATGGTTGCAGAAGAGTAAGTTGAAAAATGAATTTTCCGACATTTTAGAAGCCTTGAAATAAAAATTTATCGATAGCCTTGCCAGACTTTTTATTATTTTCCTCCAAAATTCATGAAATCCAGTTACAAAAGTTTAGAACTGACGCGATTTGAATGAAGTTCAAGAAAATTAACGTTCCATCGTTTTTCTAACAAAAACGAATTAAATTTATCAATTTTAGAGTGAGCAAGCATTTTCATACTTTTACGGCGTATACTTTGGACTACCTACAAGACATACATGTAATTGGGGGGGGGGAAGTGCTATGGGAACCCCCCACCCCAGAAATCGTCGACCATATGGCTAGCCATTGGGCGACCCCCCCCCCAGGATTTTCCAATCCTATGGCTAGCCATATGGTAGCCCTAGGAACCCCCATAGTTTTAGTCGGAAAAATACTGAAAAATGTCATTTTTTTCATGAAAAATGTCAATTTTTGAACAAAAAATGGTCAAAAACGTCAATTTTCTCGGCACTTCGCGCCATAAGTACATATTTTATCATTTTTTAGACAAAAATCACTACTTTTTAAACAGTTTTTTGGACATTTTTCATTAAAAAAATAGAATTTTTTTTCCTTCAGGGACCCCTCCCCCCAAAATTTTGGGAATTACTGACCCCCGGCCCCAAAAAAGTGCTCCAACCCCCCCCCCCCCCAGACCTCGGAGCTCCGTTACATGTATGCTACAAGATATAAAGCAAGTAGAAAATAATGATTATGCGGAAATGGGTGGGATGGTACGGAAATTTGTTCGCTACAATTCCGTACGATACGAATCGACTATTACGGGAAAACTCCTGTGCTATTTGATTTTGTTTGAGTGTGCGTGGTCAGTATGAGAAAAATATGTTCATTGTGTCTACAGGTTTGAAAATGTATGTACTGCATAAGTGATTTTGATGAATGAAAGAGGAAAAATCGACAGGTAGAAGCACCCGTTTTTGTGGGAGAAAAATATTTTTGGCTCGGTGCAAAGAGGTTTGTGGTATGTTCGTAGAAAGTAGAAATACATTTTGTCGAGGTTACATTTTTCTATCGCCTAGGGCAGGAGTATATGTTGTAATTCTTGGGATTGGGCAATCCACCGTTTTCTCCCAAATTGCGCTTGTTTCGGAAAAATGTTTAGAAAAGGGGAAAGTGCTGATTATTTGACGCAGCAAAAATATATTTTGGTGCGTTTTATAAGGTGAGCATGTGGAGTTGGTCAAAGTAGTGGGGAATAAGTGATATCTAGGTTACATCGCTGTACACCTACTGTATTCAGAGGTCCATCGAAATGTTTACCTCTACAACCTTACACAGCGAGCAAATAAGGTCGTCACGGTGCGGCATAGGAAACCATGAGGACGTCTGCTGATGTTTCTTTCCTACTGCGTCCAAAAAGTGTAGTAACTCTGTCAGGCTTACAGGTAGGAGGGTTGGGGGCCATGGTCCCCGAAATTTCTCAAGCGTCAAGAAAGCGCTCCTCGTTTTTTCCTTCAAGAAAAATTCCAGTCAGAAATTCCAATTTTACAGTAAATTGGGTGAAAAAAATGTGTGCCCCCCGAAAAAAATTCTTGGCTACAGGCATAAACTCTATAATGAGCCTGTAAAATCAACGTTGATTTGATTGCATCGTGTCGTCTACTTTCTGTGAAATAAATCTACTAACATCTAGTTTCCTGCACTATTCAACTTAGGAAACCACGAAAAATATTTGGGAACCAACCAACTTTTTGGTTGACTGGTACCAGATGAACCGATAGAATTTTTCCAGATATGTGTACCATGAACTTTCTTCGGGAAAAGAATTAGCTTCTCTTAGTTAGTGATTACTATTTTCTCAAAAATTTAATCTTTCTGTCGAAAAACTCAAACCCTTTCGAATTTATCAATCTATGCGGGTATAGTATAGCTGACATGAAATGAAGAAAAACGAATCACATGCAAAATTTTCACTCAATGATACAGATACATGCATGAAGAATGATGCCAATAGTAATTTTAGTAATGTTATATGTCTGTCCCGGCTAAAATGCCGGTCCCGGGAAAGCCCTCAATAAGGGCTAAAACATTTTCGCAACATTTACTGTTCTTCGTCACTGTCTGGAATGTCGCCTATGTTGTCAAAATCCTCGTCATTCAATTCCATATCCACATCTTCACGATCCGAAATATCGGAACTAATATCCATTTCGCCCATAGTTCTTTCCTCAAAATCATTATCGATAAGTTTTATGTTTATGTATTACAGAGAAGATTTTGATTACATAGTTACCTTATTTTTAATTCGTCTGAGATTAAACAAATCCGCTTCTTCGGCGTAATCGTGTTGATCACCCGGTATCGCCATTTTTAGATCCAATTTTTTCTTGACCTTTCTTTTTTCCGCCATCAATTTCTTACGTTTTCTTGAAGAAAGGAAAAAGTTCGAAGACAATAAATTTTCGTTTTATTGCACCGCTGTTTTTGTTGGCTATGAACAAGAAAGTCACAAAAATGCAGTCAGATTTGAATCGATGAACACTTTACGCACTTACAAAAAATTTGAGATAGTGCATTTAAGGGAACAGTGTTCATAGTGTACTGAAACAAAAATTTACTTTTTGGCTTCCCGCTTTTCTTCGGCGCTAACGCTTGAAACGTAGTTATCTAACTCAATTTCTTCGTCAACTTCTTCAGTCACTTCAGGTATCCTGTGAAGTTAAAAAGCGATCGATTAAATCATCCCATTCATTATGCACGCATCATTCACACTGCTATAAAAAGTAAATTTCAACAAACGAAACAGCGGTACAATGATAAAAACATCAAACATTTTTTTAACTAGGAATAAGTTTTAATGAACGCCGAAGATTCCTTAGCGAGCTGAAATGGCGATTTTTTACTAAAGACCTTCTTAGGAAAATCTACTTATGTAAGTATCTTATATAACAACTGCTGATCAGCCGAAGCAACAAATGAATGATTAATTTTGCAAAACATCATCCAGAGATTTCAATCATTCCGTTATAATCTCATCTTGTCCAAAAATCACTAGAAGCTGACTTCTAAATTTATTGCCAGTATCGCAATAAGAATTTTACCCAAAAAAGGGTTTTCAAAACACACATTTATGTGAAAAATAACTATGCTTCAACTAACTTTTCATTGACTGCTTTTTCTTCTTTGGGCTTCAAGCTGCTAAGATGTTGCCGAATTTTTTTGCGCCAATTCAGCAAATCGCGCAACTCTTTACGGCCCAGGACTTTTATATCTAAGCAACAAGCTTTGATTTCTTCGGTCGTCGAAGGATGATTGAAAATTGATTGATCGACTTCACAATCTTTACTGAATACTATTTGGTTAGTATCGGCTAAATCTTCCAGATGTTTGTCGCTTTCGATGAAATTTTTTGCAGTCAAACAGTGATGCAAAGTGTAATCGCCTTCAGCGTAACCTTCAGCGCGTTTTTTACGTTTTTCTGGGTGCAAGAGATTCAACCTGTATGTGGAAAATGTATTACGATTAAAACTGAACGAACATTAAAATGCCAAACTGAACCTCAGCAGATTTGGGAGCAAAAACTTAGCTTTAAATAATGAGAATTCGCTCATTTATTCACTCTTGCGATAACTAACTTTGGCTTTTCTGGTTCCAAATTCAGTTCAACAAAAACGCATTTCGGATCCAGAAGTTGGGGGTCGACTTTTTCTGGTTTAAGATAACCTTTACAAACGACATAAATTTCGGCTGATTCGGCCCTCGAAGCTTCCGGCTTAGTAACGAAGACCTAATATTCGTAAGATCGATAAAATATTATACAGATCGCACGTTAAATCGGGGGAAGCAAAGCTCACCTTCTTAAATAATTTCTTGAATACTTCGACCAACGCCGGATGATCTTTGGATCGAAAAATCTTCGTAACAAACCATCCACCGCGTTTTAATACTTCAGTCGCGAGCCGGAGGGCGGAAAGGGTCAATTGAGCTTAAAATAAACCGTGTTATGATGTTATACACGTAACGGAACATCGACGTCTCTGGAGTCAGGCACGTTTTTTAAAGGTGAGATTATCGATAGCCCAAACTAGGAAGGTAATTTAGAGAATAAAATTCGTTCTTTTCCCCTGAAAAGTCCGAATTATTAAAAAATAGTGATTTTTGAGTTAAAGATACCATAAAAATATATGGCGGGGAGGCGGAAAATTGTCATTTTTCAGTCTTATCGCTCTACAGGATGTTCTATGATTGGAAAATCTTGAGGGGTCACCACATGGCTAGCCATATGGCCGAAGATTTCTTTGAGTTCTTATTATAAGTGTTCTTGGGAGGGTTTCTGGGGGTCCTGATACCTGGCAGAACGCCAACTGACCAGTGACCACCCAGAATTTTCATTTTTTGGAATTTTTATACCATGAAATGTAGAAGTAAATTTTTTTCCCAAATATATGTCGCAAACAAATGTATTAAGCATAAAATAAATATGATTTCAAAATAATTCAGCGTTCTCTGAAGACTTGATCACATAAAGAGTTGGAAATGTCATGTAAAAACGCTGAAAAATTATAATGGAAAAAGTGTTTTTGTTGAAACTGAAAGAGCACACTGAGAAACATCTAAAAATGAAGCTTTAAAGCATTCTGATCAAATTTGACTGAGTTCTAACCACTTTTAAAAAAAATTTGGGTCAGACCTACAAAATTTCTACGCTGTTACATGTATGGTTCTTATAGCACTTCCCTTAATTACATGCATGTATTATGTCCATTGTTATTTATCAGTTCGAAAAAAATTCGGATTGTTATGTTTTCCAAAGAACTGACAAGAATTCTCGATTTTTTATCTAACACGATCATTCATTTGCTACGGAGGACTAACCATCTTAATTTCTTCACATTTTAGGCGAGAATCCTCAACCTTAACATGTGCTACTGGAAAAATGAACTATAGCAACCTTTTCTTTAATTCTTCATAGTGTAGTAAGCACACGTCCTATAGATTAATTGTGTGTTTATTCGAAAGACAACTTTTGAAAAAATGAAACACATTTTGTGGTTCCGAAGTTTGTTTATTTCCACTGTGCCCGCTCACGACTGTGTCACTACTGCATATGTCATTTGCTTACAAAATAGAATGCGCATCGCATTAATTTCTGAGAACCACATTCAGAAACTGTCTTGGAACTCTCACCCTGCATGAATGCATCGTGAGCCCAATTTTTTCCAACGTTCGGGGCACCGTCGTTCAGAACACAGTCGGCTAACCAATTTTGCAATTGTGATTTAACAGCTTGTCGGCAATGTTCGGTGGTAATGTCGTCTTGCAAGGTTATAATATTAGGCATCGCTTTGATGGGTGCCAAATCCACACCTATAAGAATGACAATAAAAATCAATACACCTTAAATATAAACTTTTCTGTTTAGAACTTGAAGAACAAAATTTTATGAACTTACCGATAATAACGCTAGACATTGGCATATGTTTGGAAGCCACTTGAAGCCATCCACCAGGAGCGGCGCACAGATCAACAAGAACTTGCGATTTTTGCAAAAATTCGAATTTTCTGTTCAACTGAGTCAGCTTGAATACGGCTCGAGATCGGAGACCTGCAAAACAACCGTGGTAAGAAATATTTAGTAAATCAGGTCACTGCGAATATCATGTGGGTACACGATAAAAATTAGACATAGATGTATTATATGACCAAACGAATTCCCTTCAAAAACAACTTTTCTGACAATATTCTGAAGTTGAATTTCAATCAATTTTCTTGCTCTTTGTACACTTAAACTGACAGATTCTGTTAATTTAAAGCCTCCGGATTTTACAATCTCCAGACTTGTTCCTTAAACAAGTTCTATGAAGTTAATGATCACAAATAGTAGTTACCGGCTTCTTTTGCTAATCGGTAAAATTTATCACGACGTTGCTTTCCGATTTTCACTTTCTTGCCCATTCTGACTATAACTACAAGAAACGGAAGAAACAATATTTTCCATGTCACACAATGAAATTTGACTACAACAATGCATGTAATGTAATAGTTGCGGTACCATAATTTATAAAGACCGTATATAGAAAAAAATTTTATTTTTAATGATTTCATCTTTTTTTGTACAGACAAGGTTTTAAAACCAACTCTGGTAGCATCTTATTTTTTGGTTTAGAAGCTTTCTCAAATGTTAATAAGATGAAATAATTGTCGTCGCCAACTGGCTCCTTAAAAAATCGATCTATAAAATTAACGCTAAATAGTCAAAATGAAAAATTTACTTTTGACGTAAACGCAAAGCCCAGTTTATCTAAACATCGCTTGAAAATTCGAACGGACGGCAAGCGACTAAATATTTCGGCAATCTTTAGGATACCCCTGCAAATTCAGGAAATGAAAAGATAAAAATTAAAAGCTAAATACGTTTCGTACTTTGGCTTCAAAATCCGATTCGCTTCCACAATGTAATCGCGCAAATTTGTACCCATTAAAGACAAACAATAAACGGCGACATCGACGCTTTCGTCTTCCAATGGAACCTAAAATTCTAAAATCATATAGAAAAGTTCGAAAATTCCATCAACTACAAACATCAGCCATGTCGCACGCAGTGACATTTTCATTGGCGGCCACTAAATCGAAGGAATGGACGACTTGGGGTACGGATTGCGATAATCTTGCGCTGCCACAGCCTATGTCAGCAATTATCCAAAATTTAGGTCTGAATAAAGAAAACTAAATCGAGAAAATTCATTCTGGGACCTGTTTCAATAGAATAAATTCTGTAGATAGTCAGATGCTTGAAGGCGCAGATATTAGATAAATATTTTCCCTATTTAGAATTCATATGCTGAGTAATACCATAAGAAACACGAAAATCTAAGCAAGAAGCTTTTTCATTTGAAATAAAAAGTCATTGATCGGAAAATTATTGTATTTTTCAAAAATTTGGCACCACGTTTCCTTTTTCACCACTTTATGGTCTCAGCGTACTCTCAAGAACATGACAAATTGTCTTACAATTTAGTCAATTGTGCAATGATAACGTCTAACGGATCGACGGGCCAATTTTTCTTTTGCATTTCGTATCCTTCATGATAGACGTGGAAAGTTTCGGGATTATCACGGAATATTTTAAAAGACTCCTCGCCGGTTTTTGTATACAAAGTTTCGTTGATGAATCTGAACCGAGCGCCTTTCAATTTTTCGTTCATTTTATCAATAAGCGAAAGTTGTGAACATTCTCCGTAAGACGACAACGGTTGACAAATTTTCTTTTTTCCTGTTCTCACGCCTTTGAAGATTTTTTGCGTTTTGGCTAAAATTAAGGGATTGATTGCACTGTTTAGAAATAACAAAATTAGTCCAGTCGTTTGTCATGGATAAGTAATGTAATTTAAGGGCAACTTGAAACTTAAGACAAAGGTGAAACAGAACAATATCGTAAAAATAACACAGTTCACTCAAAATATATATACATACACAGATAGTGGCACACATGTAAGCATGCAACGGCGATCGGATGGCTGGGGAGTCAGCCGTGTTTATTGTGATGGGCGGAGGCAGTGCAATGTTGTATAGTGCAAGATTTTGATATGTACAAAAACTTTCCGTGCCGATCTTTGAAGAGTAGAAAGATCGGACACCAATTTCTGAATCCGAAAGCTGCGTTATAGGGCGTCTAAAAACTTGAAAAAAAACAAAAAGTTTTGGAGCTCACGCGTCGGACGGGATAGAATTGATATATTATGATTTCCTTCTTGCGTGAGTTTACTAAATGGGTTTTCAGAGAATTATTCATTTCTTTTTCAGGAAAAAGAATCGATTTTTTCTTCTAGAGAAATCTTCTTTCATTACACTTTTGTGAAGCGGTTCATAGAATTTTTTGCGAGACAAGGTTTTCAGCTTTTTGCACTATAGTTGACGCCAGAGCACCCCATGGGGGGTATGGGGGGTATTACCCCCGTCTTAGATTTGGAAATTCATTTACTACCCCCATAAAAACAGCTCACTATAGCAAAAAATTTTGGTTGACTTCATCCTCTCCCCAGTAGGTTATACTAATTTGAGAAAAATTGCAGAATGTGTGATTCTGAGGAATTACTCACTGCTGTTTTTGACACATTTACTGAGCAAATGATAATGGGAAAGTATGCAACTTCTGTGCCATATAGCGATTTTTAGGAAAGGATATCAGCACATTAATATATACTACTTGTAGGAAATCATTATAAATATAATTGGGAGATGAAATAATGACTTATGTGTATGTGATTAATCAAAAAATCGCCCCTTGGGAAGAAAAACATTATGTTCTTAAAATTCTGCCTCTTCTGCGTTGGGTCTTCTGTGTGCATATGGTTACCCAAGCTGTGGCATACTTTCCTGCTATGAGTTGAGACATGTGAGGTCTGTTGACGTGGATCAGGAGTGGTACTTGGTTTCAAACTCGTAGTTCATAGTCTAATGGGATTAATAATATTAAAGCCACATTCAGCATCAGGACTTTCAATTGGAAGCACTGTTCCAAGCCTAACCAGTGATGGGATAAGCCCATACTGCTGAAGATGCTGGTTGAAAAATGTTTCCAAACGTATGTTGTGCCCGATTCTTGAAATGTGCAGGAATCAGTTGGCACAACAGTCTTCAAAGTGTGGCTATTCTGTACGTATAATTAGTGCATTAAAGTTGCATGATTGAGAGCTGGAAAATGGAGTTGAAATAGTAAATTTTTTTGACAGTAAAAAGCATAAAGTAGGGGCGTTAATCATTTTTGTAAGTTCGAGAAACTACAACTCCCCCCTCCTTAGTAAAAAGTTGAGAGCAAAAAAAAAAAAAGGTCACGGCATATTTCAAGTACTACCCTTAAAATTTACGATTTCACCCCTACCTAAATTTTCGACCTTGGGGACCTCTGGTTGACGCTAATATTGCATGACATTGATTTTTGATATATCACTTGGGCAAAAAAATTTCTCAGTGTAACACGTTCTTTGTATCTTTTTTGCAAGGTGCAAAAAGTGTCTATGAAAAAATTGATGAGATTGATCAAAATCAAAGGAAGGGAAAAATTTCGGATTTTTCGCCGAAAAAGTCTGAAAAATAGTTCAAAAAGACGGTAATTGTTATTTCAAAACACGCAAAAGTTTGCATTCACGGCGCCAACAGTCGAAAAATGTAAGAAAATAGTAAGAAAATGACAACTTTCTATCAAAAACAGAGCCTTTTCTGTTCTTTCATCAAAAAGCATGGGATCTGCATGGCCTGGTTAGTCCTTATACATTCATATGATTGGCAAATGTTATGGTGTGATTATATAGATAGTTACATTCGACGATTTCTACAGGATTCCTAACACTTCCCGCAATTACAAGAATTACATGATTACATAACCTGAAGAAGTTTTCACTGCTTCTTTCATTGAATTATCCTTCATACATTGGCGTAACTTGTTTTTCTTCGTTTCACGCAATCCTTTTTTCGATTTAGCCATTTTATCTTTTTGAGCTTCCTGATACAAAAAATATAAAGTATACTAAGAATAAGAACACACTGAAAATAAAAAGGGAACTGAACCAAAACTACAAAAACAAAACAAAAATCAGAAAATAATTTATTTTGAAAAACAAATATTTAGACTTCGATGAACGTTTTACCCCGTTCGATTAGAACTTTACCCCATTTTTCGTACAAATCGCCGCTTTTGAAATTTGTCGAGGGTTCGCGCATTGTTAACGCAATTCTCCTCCCGAAGACGTGATCCTTTGAAACTGAATGCTTCCATTCTGTGGGATAAAAGCATGTCTTTCAGATCTCACGAAAAGCGAAGCGGGTTATCAAAACTGACATTTATTTCAATTGTCCAGATGTGTACACAACGGTTTCTTATTGAAATACTCCATTGTTTCATCATTTCAAGACACAAAGTTTATTCTCAAGACTTCCAACCTGATTACTCTTACCGTAACGCATATTGCCCGCCATACACAATAAAGACCGGTGAGGCATCGGCACGTAAACAATGATTTTATCCTTTTCATTAATCAAAGTCATTACAGATCCTTCGATCAAATTTATGGTTATTAAACGTTCGCCCCAAATCCACGTATCATCGGTATGAAATTCTATACAAGAGCCTCGCTCGAATTCGTATTCCAAATTGCAAAGTTCTATGAAATTTGATTGAGGCCAGTAAAATAAGGAATGTCTTTCCAATGCATGCAATGCACAATGAATTTTGGAAGGACATTGGATAATTAGACTACGAAGTCTAGGCAAAGAATTCTTACATGTCAATTCTCTAAAAGTAACAAAAGTTCATGACCAGAAAACTAGGTGATGGGCAAACAGTTAACCAACAGAGGCGTGAGCTGGTCTTTGACGGTACTGCATTAACATCTTCTACAATGCGATCGATTTGGTAGGTATAAACTATTTTTTGCAGCATAACTGATTCGTTATGTGACGCAAGCGTCTAATAGCTTACACATTAAAAAATCATTGAACTATTATGCATTACATTTTTAACATTCCTAGACCCTTAGGTCATGTGAGCATGTGCGTGTACGGTCTTACCGAAAGGGATGTACTCTTCCAAGCCGTCAATATTCTGCATCTTGGACAACAAGGGTTCACTAAAAAATAAAAATATAACATTTGACATAGTATTGCCGCACATTTACAGCTAGTGCCACTCTAAAAAACAAAACAGAAAAATCGATAATTCGACAAGAAAAATTGTGATTCGCAAAAAATTAACCAAGACGTTCTGTTTGATAATTGTTTTCGCTATAATTGGAATGGTTTGAGGATCTAAGCGGAATGTGAGCTCTTAACGCCTTTGTCGGATTTTTTGTGAACCTAGGCAGTTTTTAATGACCCTCTTCAGGTCGCCTACTCCAAAATCTCTATCCAGGTTTCGTAGTTTCTTCCACGAAGAAGAAGGCAGTACCACTAAATTACACTTGAAAACAGCTTACGCATATTTTGGCATTCCAACGTAATGACCAATCTTGACCTTTTTGTGTTTAAAATTCACTCTCGGTCCAAAATCTTGTTTACGACGGCCGGACTGCGATAAAATCCATGGATAATTGTCAATTTTCGAAAGTAGATAGCTTTCCTCTTCGAACGAAATAAATTTTTCCACCAAAATTAGCTTTTGGGATAATGGCTCGACACATTCTTTTATTAATTTTTCATTTGTTCGGCAAGATTTACACAATATTTCCAATTCTCCGCGAGTATAATTCTGTTTCGCGGGAATCGGGAACCATCTCTGTTCACTATTGATGTTCGAAACAAGAAAATGTTGGAAGGTACTGAGATCAACGTAGCTCTTGTCGAAATTCAATTGAAGTACCCGATCTGTGTGCAAGCAAATGGCGCAAAAGCGGACGCCTTTACATCCACAACTTGTTTCGTTAGCGATATTCATTTTTCTGGAAAAAAATAGAAGGGCAATGTAACATCAAGTGTAACCAGGGTTGGTCGGGGGTGTGTTTTGTAGGTGTAAAATTTTCCGGGTTCTGAGATTTTGTTATACTAAATATATGTTTTCTGACATGATCTTTTGCATGTTTTGAGTTCATTTTTATTGGGGATATGTAATTAAATCAAGTTTTGTTGAAAAGTATAGTCATCTTCACCAAAATTATATCTGACTTGAGTCAAATAGTACATTTCACTTCACATGACACTTTCCTGTGTTCAATGCATGATATAAAGTTTGAACATAAGGCACGGACATGTCGATTTTCAGTGAAAATCAGTCATTAAACAGTAGAGTAGCTGTCATTGATTATTTTCTAGTTAAACTCGAGCTAGTCACTGCACGACAGCTATAAGGTTGCAAGTTCAGTGATTCAAAATATCAATAAAAATTTTGAAATTTTCGGTATACCCTGTCATCACTCAAGTATTTTTTGTGTCGATACATCGGTTTGATGTACGTAAAGTAAGGCACTGTTTGATATGTACATTCAAAGATATACAGGTTATACCGTTCTATTTAGGAAAAAGTAATACTTTTTCGGGCCGATTATTGTTGAAAACATATTTCAAGTAACTTTCCAATATTTTTTGTTTTTGATTGGTCCTAGTTCACAACTGGCACACTCTAGGTCATAAAGTTTTCGGCATGGTTCCTTATTCAAAAAGAACAACTGAGCAAAAACCAACCAGAAACCCGAAAGCCGACATTTTAAAAAATTGGTTTAGTAGTTAACCATAAGGCACTGTTTTTTCGCAAGGACCTTTTCGTTATTTGGCGAAAGAGGTCAAAATTTGTTTCGCCATTTTCTTAAAGTTTCCAGAATACCCACAGATGCTTTCCATTTTTTGGCTATTATCATGCATGCGCAGTCAGCAATTTACTAAAATTTAAGAAAAAAAGAAAATTTTTGAGTTCTACGTCAAATTATAATATACCTAAAATAAGGCCTTTTTTCCACACGTCTTCGTCCGTGTACCACGCAGAAATGACTTTTCACATATCAAATTTCGAGAAAGTAGGATATTGAATAAACGAAAAATTATATTTGATGGAGAAAAATAGAGGCCCAATTGGGACAGTTGCTGAATCAAATTTTATTTATGTTTTTTGAGCTTGTTCTAGAACCAAAAAGGAAAAGAAAGTGAAAATTTTTGAGTACGTCACATAAGAATAATAATAAATCAAAATTATGCATTTTTTCTTCGTTCGCATCGTGCGGAAACGACTCAAAATTCTTTACGTACGGGAAACTTTTTTCCGCTACATATCAAAATCATGTCAAAAATGCGTAAAATAATTGTACGTTCAGAGGAAATTCTTCAAATGTATCTGGTTTTCTAACCAGATATGCACGGCAAGAATTTTTCAGGGGATAAGTTCCTCAGACTTTTTATCGAGGGGCGGTGGGGGACGAGCAAAAAAACAACAAAAAAAAGTTCCGAAAGTATGTTTTTCATACAAAATATGCATAAAAATCATCAAAAAGTCGTTTTGGAAAAATTCAGGGGGGTATTTGACGATTTTTTCGGGCCACGGGGGGAATGTCCAGGGTCTCAGGTAGGAGGGTTTACCCCCCTAACCACCATGTGCATCTATGTTTCTAACCCAATGACATTATTTTAAAATTATTGAATAAAACAATAATTGCTGCTGATATTTCCGTGATTAGAAATCAAAATTTCTAGATTTTCATATTTAAGAATGCAAGAAAATGAATATTCTCATGTAAAGATGGAGATTTCATATTTTCATTCGTTAAAGATGTCTTCATCATTTCCCCCAAAAAAGTGTTTACGAAGTTTGGAAAACTTTAAGCGAGAGAAAAAGAATTATCAACTGTATTTGGCTTATCTTTGCTTCAGGTGCGAAGCGCCTGGGAAATTTTCGAAGATTTGCAGTCCAGAAATGATGTTCAGATCCGGGCAATCAGCTAAAGTTTTCTTGCAGCTAATCAGCTATTATAGAAAAATTAAGAGCGTCGCAGAGCTACGTAGGCGGGCGCAAAGCGCCCGTTCCGTTGGTCTCCTTCCAATAACCAACTATGCTGACGCATGTATAATTTTATACGGGTGTGAACCCCGCAGTTGTACGTGTTTAAAAAAGTGCCGTGGATTGGCTGCTTAGATCACTTGCTTCTATTGCTTGTTTGAATCATCCGCTTTCTATTAATGGCGACGTCGCTTGCCCATAAAAATGGATTTTACAACAGTGATATATCTTTTCTATTATATACGTATATGTTATAACGTGCGCATGTTGAACTGGTGTCAACCAGCTCCACTAATATCTTTTTTCCTCATTTCCAAATTTATTTTCTCAAAATATCCCATTCGAAGAAAAAAATCGATGCAGTCAACTAATGCAGGCCAGACTCCCCCATAGGGAGGTGTATGATGGGGGCATTATCCCTACCTATGTAATGTCTTTAAAACTGGTCACTGGTTGCCTAATTTTGAGACAAAATAAAGTGTTTATTGGGCACTAAGCTGCACTACCGCTGCAAGTTTTCAACTTCACTCCTACCCAAGCTTTTTTTTGGTTTGAAAGTCACGAGCCAAATGGCTCCTAGGCGTAAATTTTCAGGAGTCAAATTTAAATTTTGGGAGCAAAAAATTTGTTCTTGGAGAATAGGCTTAAAAAATCGCTGTGGAGTGCAATTAAATTATACCAGTTGATACGTGTTCAAAAAAGTGACTGTTCCAAACGTTATTTCCAGCCAGTGTTTTTCTTGTTACATATACATCAAAAAAACTTTGTTCGAAAAATTGTTTTTTTTTTGTTCGCGAAAGAACACGAAGCTTTGGGTATTTTTGCCCGAACCTTCCTTCCAGGATAGCACTTGAGTTCATGTTTTTCAGGAACAAAAGTACAGAGTATTGAAAAATACAGCATCTGTTCTTTTTCCTGCTATTGTCTGCTGTCTTTTCGGGCGCGTAGCGCCGAAATTTTTTCTAGACTCTAACATTCTAAAATGCTGGAAAATCAATCAGAGGATAACTTCAACGTACATAAGGTTCAAATTTTCTGTTCAAGAACATGTCTTCATCATTTTACAAATTAAAAAATATAATCATACTTTCCCGAGTTTGGAAAAATTCAAATTAAACTTGAAATTTCTGAAAATCACTTCCGCGATGCTTAGGAATTCAAATTCGGCTTGATGTTTAAAATAATAGTCATAAAAAGTCAAAAAATTCCGATTTTGACCTCTAAAATAAACCAAAATTCTTCTTTTCCATGTGAAACCCTCCACATTTCTTCGCTTTTTCACTATTTTTTTCCGTGGGAAATTTGATTAGTGGAAAACAGTGTACAGACCAATCTGAAGAAGTATAGAATGAAATCTAGCGCGAAGCCCCGGAAAATTTTCGATGTTTCTTGATTTGTTTCTTGAACACTAACTTTGAATCTAAACTTGAATGAAAATAAATGAATGAAAAAAAAGTGAATGAAAAAAAAGAATGAAAATATAATCCACTAAAATATAAATATATTAATCTAAATTCTAGGAGCCAAAATGCCTTCTAGACGGTATCGAGACACTAGAGCGCGGACACTGGAGCGTGAGAACATTAGCAAGCGAACATTAGAGCGCAGGGACATTGAAGCGCAGGACAATAGCGCGCACGGACAACAGAGCGCAAGGACAATAGAGCGCAGGGACAATAGAGCGCAGGACAAAACTGCGTGGACAGTAGTGCATAAAAACATTAGAGCGCTGGACAATGGAATAGAGACCCTAGATCAGAGTAAAATCAAAAAGCCGAAAATAAAATTATTTGAAAAATAACTACATTTCAGCTCAAAAATGCTCTACATTTTCTCATGACTCTGGAGAAGTTCAGGTCCAATCATTTTTCCACCATTGAGTTTTTTTCTAGTTTTTCTCTTTTTGTTCCGTTTTCTCTTTTTCTTATTTTACTTTTCTTACTTTTCACGTCTCCTGTTTTCTATGTAATATCTTTTTCTCTTCGTTTTCATTTTCTTGTGTTTTTTCTCTTTTATTCTTTTTATGTCTCATTGTTCGTCCACTCTCTCATTACTCATATTTTTTACATTTTTATTCGATCGCTCATATGGGATTTACCTCTAATCCATTTTAAAAAAAAACTGTGAGTAGATAGACGGCGGAATTAATACGTGTTCGAGTATTTAGTAAAAAGGTGGGGTATGCAAATCTTTCAAACAAAAGTTGAGAAAGACACAAAGAATCGAAAATATTTGACTTTTGAACCTGTGAATAAAGTTGTTTCATTTTGTTATTTTCGAATTTATCTTGAATTTTTCACTCGCATTCAGAATGACACTCGCAGTTTCTGGCCAGTTTTTGAAATAGAGCTGCTTGCTTGACATTTTTTTCATGTTACCAAACAATACAAAATTCGCGTTCATTGCAGCTCAGGGAACGTTGGCCAGAAAAAAATCAGTTTTTTTCAAGTGCACTCTAATGTTCCTGCGCTCTAATGTCTTGCGCGATGTTCCTGCGCTCTAATATCCGCGCTCTGTGCAAATTCGCACAAGAAGTCAAAAAGTTTTTTGCCAATGGCAAAAATTTTTTCTCTCACTAGAAACATACTGAATACCGCAAAAAGGTTTTAGACCAAAAGTTGGATAAAAATATAATTAAAGCTACGTTTGACGCATTAATTTATGTAGAAATCGTGCCCAACCTTATATGTTTCAGCTAAGATAAAAAAACTGTGCAAGAAAACAGTTTACGATTCAAATAGAAATGGAATGATGCGAAAATTTAAATAACTCAGAATTGTTCAGGAAGTTCATATTTAAATTTGATTTTCGGTTACGAATATCTTTCCAACAACGATGTAAAGATCCTGAGGAAAATTAAGTCAAAAATCGTGTAAACTTTTGGTCGAAAAATTGTACCATTTGTATCTTTTTTCCCCAAAAATGTTTCCTATTTCCCCGAAGTCTTTTTTCCCTTAAAAATGCTCCTTACATATTGTAGATGCTTTTCACACACCTTTTAGTATCTTTAGAGCCATTAATCAAAACTGATAAAAAATGAAAATTTTTGAGTTTGATGTCGAATTTAGCCCATTAGAGTCGAATAATTTTTCAGCAAACAAACCAAGAGAATAATGACATTGAACTAAATGATAAATCGACCGTTAAAGTCTTTATGATCTTAGGTGAAAGCTCAATAAATATTTTGTGTATTAACATTCTGGAACACTGGAAAATTAGTTTTGCAAACATTCATGGTATACATATTCATAAGTTTGATTGGAAAGATGTTAATCAAGAAGAATAAAGGTTTATGAAACTCACTTCACTAGGTTTTGGTTTCTAAATTATCAAAAAGGAACAATCGTTTCAAAAAATTGAAACAGTTGAAGTGTTCAACTTTCTCAAATAATGCGTGAAGAGTAAAATACGAATTTATATCAAATACCAAAACAAAATATTGAAGATTACACCCGTTAAAACATGAAATAATACGTTTAAGATGATGAAAACTATTAAGGATTAGTTGATAAGTTAAAGCAGAGATGCAGAAGTCCGCGCCTAAGCCAAATATCAAATATGATTATATTAAAGTTTTTTTTTTAATTTTGATTTTGGACCTTCTAAAATGTATCTTTTCTATGTCCAACCCTCAGAATTTTCTTCCCCTAATGAGGGAAAAGCCAAAAAAAATTTTTCTCTCCATAATTTTTTCCGCAAAAAAGCGCGATATGGGGAAAAAAGAAACAGCGTATCAGACACAAAAATAAGAATTTCAAATCCAAATACTAATGAATGAAAATAGCAAATACAAAGTTTGCCGCGAACAAATGCACTACTCGAAGGGAATTCGTTCGAGTTCGGATCGAAACGAGTAGGGACTATTATATTCATTGACGCGGCGCGGAGCGCCGAAAATTTTTGGGTTTTAAGCCCATGAAATGTCTAGAAGTTAAGGAAATTCAGATAGGAAAAAACAATTAAAATTTTTTGTGCCAAAAACCATGTTTTGACACCATACCTGTAAGAGGTCCGATCAGTAGGAGGGATGGTAAACCCCAAAATTTGTAGAGTGGGAGTACCAAGTTTCCCAAAAGTTTGGGGGTCCCCTAAAATCCCTAAAATAAGTCGAAAAAACCGAAAATTTTCCCAAAAAGACCAAAGAAGCTACTTTTTCAACCTTTTTCCGAGTTAGGGGTGGAAGTCCCAACCAGGCTTTTTTTGGTTTGAAAACTAGGAGCCAAATGGCTCCTAGGCCTAAATTTTTAGGGGCCAAATTAAAATTTTGGGAACCAAAAATTTTTAATTGAAGAATATTGAAAAACGTGCTTGTAACACACTGTAGAACGTACTATATAATTAAATTATGTAGATATTCAATCAGTTGATACGAGTTTAAAAAAATCACTGTTCAAAATTTGATTTCCACCCAGCGTTTTCAGTTACAGGCATCTTTCCACACATAAAAACATCGGCCGAGGAATCTTTGTGCAAAGAAAATTTTTTATGCAAAAAACGCGATATTTCGTTTAATTTTGCACAAATCTTCATCCAAGATTGCACTTGAGTTCATTTCCTTCTGACTCAAAAGTATAGGGTTTTGAAATTGCAGCTTCTGTTCTCATTGTTCTTTTGTTTCCTATATCTTTCCGGCGCTATGCAACGATTTTTTTCAGATTTTGACACTCTAAATGCTGGAAAATCAATTTGAGGATAACTTATTCGATAAACATTACAACGTTCGAAAACATGTATTATATCATTTTACAAACTAAAAAGTATGTTCATACTTACATAAGTTTGACAAGCTCAAATTAAACTTGAAATTTATGAAAATCACCTCCATTATAATCATGAATTCAAACTCGGCTCCATATTTAAAATAATAGTAACAAAAATGGCAAAATTGAGATTTTGATCACCAGAATTCTTTTGCACCAAATGCACCAAAATTCATCTTTTCCATGTCGAACCCCCATGTTTTTTCCTTTCGTCGAGAATTTTTTTTCCAGAAAGTTTGATTTGTAGAGAAACAGTGAATAGACTAATTAAAAAATTATATAATAAGATCCGGCGCGAAGCGCCAGAAAGTTTTCGATGTTTTATGATTTTAGAGCCTGTAAAACACTTGACTTCAAATCTAAAATTGAATGAAAACAGCTACAATTCACTATAATATAAATGAATATGTCAAAATTTTAGGAGCCAAAATGGCTCCTAGGCCTAAAATTTTAGGAGCCATTTCCGAACATTTAGGGGCCCAGGCCCCTAAAATGACTAAAAAAAACCTGGTCCCAACATTTGGGTATGACGTTGGAACAAGTTGGGGAAGGGTTCCTCCCACAACTCCCGCTAATTTAGAGATGTATCGGGTACCCGGACCCGAAATTACCCGACCATTTTGCTGGACACGGACACGATATTCTCAAAATTTTGGACCCGGACCCGATATTTCCAAAATTTTGGACCCGGACCCGAAAAAATTATCACAATTTTGATTCGGGTCTGATGTATAATACGAGTATTATAGTCTATTTTTCCGGAAATGCTTCTGAATTAGAAAAATGGAACTTTTTAGCTTTTGCCAAACCATAACTCACATAGAGCCACTGTTTTTTTTGTACAACACCCCTTTGTACTTGTACAAAGATTGAAGTCAAAAGTCTTTGTACATTTTAATTTTTCTTTGTACAAAAAAAATTTCGTTTCGTAAATACTTTTTAGTAATCCTGAACCCAGTGATAACGTTGGTTTGAAATTTTTGAGCACTGAAAGGACAGGGAGGAAATCAAAACTACAAGAGAATTTATGTTCAAATTTTTTATCAGAAGTAAGGTTAGGATCAGGAATATTTTCAGGTTTGGTAGAAATAGAGGAAAAATAATCATTTAGCAAATCAGTTATTTATTTATCAATAGGACTGATGGCAATTATGTCTCTATATTTAAGATCAGGAATACCTAGATGCAGAAAGTTTACTATTCACATACTGATAAAATTGGTGTAACTCTCCAGCTTCAACAAGATTCATCTCTTTCATTATTTGATGTCTTTTAGTTTCTGATCTCAATTTATTTCTAGGTATGCTTGGATGCATTCAGGTTTTTTTGTACAGGCCAGGTTGCCATGTGCAACTTGGGGAAAAGAGATAGATTTTTGGTCGCTCGCTCTAAAATCAATAAATAAGCTGTCAGGAGCTAGCTTTCTTAAACCTCATTTGATTCACGTCGGTTTTCAACTTTCAAAACTCAATTTTCTGAATTTTGAAATTTCGAACATCAGGATTCAATTTTGTATGCAGCTACGACGACAACATTGGCAATAGCTCGAGACTGACGTACATCGTTCCTCCTGGAGAAAAAAAAAATCTTTGTACACGTACAAAGATTGTCAAAATTTTTCTTTGTACAATGGAAAAAATCTTTGTAGAGTACAAAAAAAACAGTGCATAGAGCTAAAAATTTGTGGATTTATACAACTAGCCTTCAACAATTTTCTGAATGAAAAATCATACAGTAAAACCTTCCTGTGAAGAATTTAACAGTATTGGTTTTTTACAATGAGACTGACTTAGATTTAAAATTTATAGCAACCACAAAATAGCGCAGCATGTGTAAAAAAATTTTAAAAAAAGACCCGGACCCGAAATAGGACCTGAAATTACCCGTCCATTTTGCTGGACCCGGATCCGATATTCTCAAAATTTTGGACCTGGACCCGATATTCTCAAAATTTTGGACCCGGACGCGATATTCTTACAATTTTGGACCCGGACCCGATTTTCGTAAAATTTTGGACCCGATACATCTCTACTAATTACAGGTGTATGTTAGGCACAAAAAAGACACTAGGTTGTTCAGCAAATAAATGAGTATTTTTTGGGCCAAAACATACATACATACATAGTTTTTGGCACAAAAAATTGGACTGGCACAAAAAATTTTGGGCGTTTGTGCCAATGGGCACAAACTTTTTGAGTGGTGAAAGAATAAATTGTCTTGAATTTCAGGCATTTTAGGAGCTGAAAAGGCAACAATGAGTATAATATCACTTTTCTTCGCCTCGAACGCCAGCGAATTCTATTCAAATTGTATTATCGTAAGAAACTTTGAGATTGTCCATGACCGATTAACGAATAGAAATTCTTACCTTCCTCTGTTATTGGGATTGGGAACTGAAATTTTCATTTTTGGTGTCTGATTCAAAGAGAAAAATTTACATTGTTGACACAATTTTCCGACCAGGAATTTACGAAACTTTCGACTTAGTTTTCTTTAGGAGAAAGCCTGACCCATTCTATAGAAATATTTCAATTTTCGCAGCATTCGATTTCTTTTCGAATCGTATAAATGGTTTTCTTGATCAGTTTTTCCGCCGTAGATTTTTTCCACATGAGAACCGAACCCACAATTTTTTTCCTCATTTTCCAAAAATTTTCCACATTTTTAAAGACATTAATAATGTGGTCACGCAGTGTTTTTTTTGCACTGTGCAAAATTTTTTCCGCTCGTGCAAAACTTTTTTTCAGTTTTTTTGCACCGTGCAAAAAAATATTTATCAATTGTGCAAAAAATTTGGTGTTTTCATATAGAAAAGATACATTTTAGTGCATTTTAGTAGACCCAAATTTCAAAATTTTCCGGCGCTCCGCGCCGGTTTTAACGTTAATAATCATTAATATTTATTGTCAAACTCAGGCGCGACTTTTAGCATGTCTAACTTCACTTATCACTAATTTTTAATAGTTTTCATCGTCTTAAACGTATGTTGCATTTGCTTTTCTTTCATACTTAATTCAGATCTACAATTGTGAAATAAAAAAACTCCAAAAACCCATAAAAAGCCCTAAAATCCCAAAAAACCCAAATTCGAAATTTAGAAAATTTGTTTTTTTGTATTTCATTCATTGAAATTTTTCTTGTATTTCATTCATTGAAATTAATGAATTTTCAGTCGGACAAACTGAAATTCAAAAACTAGGCAAGCGACTAAAAATTTCGATCTTTTAATCGGCAAAAATTTCTACACTCAAAATGTGTTAATCACATGAAAGTCAAAATTTTTATGAAGACCGCAAAAATTTTTTTTGGGAAAATGACCGAGAAAAATGTTAGTCTTCATCAAATTCGTCAACAAAAAATACAGGATCAAACATTTATCCAAAATATGTTGATATTAGAACCTAATAGCACTCACTACAATGACCTTTTCTAACCGCGCACTAGAATAATATGAAAAATTATAAATGAATTGAAACGCGCCGGAAAATTTTCACTTTTTTTCGTTTTAGAACGCATAAAAATGCATCTCCGGACAGAAAACCCCATCACCTAATCAAAAGAGCAGTCAGGCCTCAAGTTGCACTGTGCAACTTGTTAGGAAAAATTTGGTTGCACAGCCCGAAATTTGGTTGCTGTGTGCAAAAAAACCCTGCTAATAAGTTAAATTCGTTGATGATATCTTAACAAAGCATTAGGGAGCGAGATCTGTCATCAATTCGATTGGTGGAGAAATTTCATACCTTCAATTTGATTGGTCGAAAAGTTGTAGTCTACTCCTTCCTAACCGTGAGTCTAGCCAACGCCCAGGCCTAAGCCTAAGCCTAAGACAAAACCTAATTCTAAGCCTAAGCCTGAGTCTAAGCCTAAGCCAGAAATTTGAGAGAAACAAGTGTAAAAATCAATAAATTTTTTCGACCAATCAAAATGATGACAGATCTCGCTTCGCAATGCTTTCTGATACAAAGCATTGCGGAGCGAGATCTGTCAACAATTTGATTGGTCAAAAAATTTTATAGCTCCAGTTTGATTGGTCGAAAATTGTAGTCTACACTTCTTCTTAACCGTGAGTCCAAGCCTACGCCTAAGCCTACGCACAGTTTTTTTCCTCAATCGACGCTTTTTGAGGAACTTTTTTTTGTTGAGGAAAATTTTTTTGTGCTTAGGCACCACTTTGAGGAAAAATTTTTTGATGGTTTCCTGTCTGGAGATGCATTTTACGCGTTACAAAACCGAAAATTGTCGAAACTTTCCGGCGCTTCGCGCCGAATTTTAATTATTTAATACTGTTACTTCATTATTCCAATGCGCGGTTAGAAAATTTCATTCCAGCTAATGCTTATAGCTTTTAATTATCAATATATTATGAATAAATGTTTGATCCTGTGTCGTTTTTTTGAGAATTTGACGAAAAGCAAAATTTTTCTCGGTTTATTTTCCCAAAGTCTTTTTGCGGTCTTTAAAAAGGTTTTGACATTTGTGTGATTAAAACTTTTCGAGTCCAAGTGGGAATTCTTGCTAGTTGAAGAATCAAAATTCTTGGTTGCTTCCCAAGTTTTTGAATTGTAGTCTGCCCGGCTGAAAATTCATTGGATATGAATTCACTGAAAAATTAAACCTTCTGTCTAAGAAATAAAAGCTGTAAAGGTTCATTTTCCAGCGTTCTAGAATATTAATATTCCAGAAAAATTTTTGGCACTAGGCGCCGAACAAGTTACTCATACCAATCTTTCCATTTTCTCTTCAAAACTCAAAAAATTTGGTTTCAAAAGCCTGAAACCGACGCGAATCGAATGAAATAGAAGAAACCAGCTTTTCGTATTTTTTCCGATAAAATTAAGCTAATTTATTGATTTGAGAGTGAACAACCAAAAATTTATCTGGGCAACCAAAATTTTACCCCAAGTTGCACATTGGAACCTGGCTTTTGCAGAAAAAGAGCCCTGTGGTTCAGTTCATACCTTTATGTCAGATTGTCAGCTATTCAGAGCAGTCTTTTTTTTTGTGTCAAAACATGGTTTTTGGCAAAAACAAAATTTGGAATGGCAAAAAAAATTTTGAGCGTTTGTGCCAGTTGGCACAAAATTATTGGCTGGTCAACCATTAAATTTCCTTGATTTTTAGACGTTTTAGGGGCTGAAAATGCAAAAAAATTTTCGGCGCTTGACGCCGAGTCAACGAATATATATTATTTTCTATTCGTATATTTGACCCCAACGCGACGATTTCTCTTCGAACAGTGTATTAGTATCGTTGCAGCAAACTCTATAGGCTGTCATTGTCAACGACTGATGAATGAAAAGAAATTCTGAATATTCTCCGTTCATTCAGTCAGATTCGGATTTAAAACTAAAATTCTCACTTTTTGTGTTTGATTGACTCCAATAAAATAATAGAAAAATCGATATCGCTTCGTTGGTAATGGTACAATTTTTCGACCAAAAATTTACACAATTTTCGACTTTATTATCTCTAGTCTTTACATTGTTGTTGAATATATACATATACCTAAGATATTCGTAGTAAAATTGAATCAGTTTGAATTTCCTGAACAATTCTAGAGTTATTTAAATTTTCTCAGCATCCATTTCTTTTCGAGTCGTCGTGAAATATTTTCCTGCAGTTTTTTTCAAATCTCCTTGGCATTGTTAGCTGAAAAATATGTAGGGCACGATTTTTACAAAAAAAAATAATGCATTAAACGTTACCTTTTCATAAAACTTTTTGGCCTACAACTTTTCCGCAGTTTTCAGTGTGTTTCTAGTAGAAAAAAGTTTTTTTGTGCCATTGGCACAAATTTGTTTGGCCTCTTGTGCAAATTGGCACAAATGTCCGTGCACAAAAAAAAACGTTGATTCTGAATCAGTTTTAAAAATATATTTTTCATTGTTACGTTTCATCAAAGTTTACTGTTTGATTTACTTGTTATGTCAAAATTAAGTTGTTTTATTTCGTCAAAGAAATATAAGATATGAAGGTTATGCTGTTGAATTATTCTCTTGCTCATGTAAACTCACTTAAATATTCATCTACAAACAACAGGTCATAGCCATACCTGTACTTGGGGGGAGGGTTGGGGCGGGGGGACCCCCCCCCCCAACTTAGCCAACCATATACCATACCTGTACTGGCCAACCATGTACCCAACCCCCCCCTCCCCTCAACATACCCGTACTTGGGGGACCTCCCCCAACTTGGCCAACCATGTACCCAACATCACCCAACCCATACCTGTACTTGGGGGGGGGCTGGGGGTGACCCCCCCAACTTGGCCAACCATGTACCCAACATCACCCAACCCATACCTGTACTTGGGGGGGGGGTTGGGGCGACCACCCAACTCGGCCAACCATGTACCCAACATCACGCAACCCCCCCCCCCAGTATGACCCTACACACAACCCCCCCAGTTTGGGAAAAATTAAAAAAATTTGCAAAAAAGTGTATGTTTTTTGGCCTTTTTAGGGAAAAATTTCGACTTTTTTCGACCCCCCCCCCCAAACTGGTCGGACCTCTTACAGGTATGGTCATAACTCGAGTCTTTTTGCAAAAAAATGTCGCTTTATTGGCGGAATAAGATGCAAGTTAATAAGAAACGTTCACAAATCACATCAGAAATGATTTTGAGCGATTTTTAAGCAAGGAAACTAAAAAATTGATTTTTCCTCATAAGGAAAATTTTTTTGGAGTTTTTCCTCAAATGGGACAGAAAGTTTTGACCAGAAAAAAACACTGAGCTTGCCTAAACCTAAGTGTAGACCTAAGCCCAAGCCAGAAAATTTGCCAGAAACAACTAAAAAAATCAATAAATTTTTTCGACCAATCAAATTGATGATAGACCTCGCCACTGTTTTTTTCCACAAATGTGGAAAGGGGTCAAATTCTTTTTCCACATGTGGAAAAAAATTTTTTTTCGTCTTGAAACCCTCGTTTTTTGGCTTAAAAATGCTCACAGACGCTTTATCGCACTGTTTTTGAGCTTTTTCAAGCCTTCCGGTGTTTTTAGAGAAGTTAATTCATTAAATTTGAAGAGAAAATTGAAACGTTTGACTTAAAAGCCTAATCTACAAGCATTGTTGAACAAATTTTCTAGCAAACTATCCAAGAGCATAATTGACTTGAATTACACAAGAAATCAAATGGTCAAGTCCTCTATGATGACAAATGGAAGCCCAAAAAAAATAGTAATCTTTCTATGGGGCGAAGCAACGGAAATTTTTTGGGTATAATGACATTCTGGGATGCTAGAAAATCAATTTTCCGAATCTTTATTTCAAGATTTAGATTTCAAATTTGTGTTCAAAAGTCGTAATTTCTAGAATTTTACTTGAAAAATGTTAAAATCTGTAATTTATTTGTAAACTCTCATGAACTTGGTCGGAAACATATGAGTAAGAAGAGTATAAATTTCCGAAAGATATTTCTATGAAGCTTTTGAATTGATTTTACGTTAGCAAAGAAATAATCGCATCATAAAGCATAGAGACTTGACGTATTGATCTTTCTCAAAAGGATAAATGCGAATCTTCATTAAATATTATGATAAAATATTGAAGATTACCAATTAAAACATGAGATACTATATAGATTAAGTGATAAATAAAGGTAGACATCATACCTGTAAGACCTCCGACCAGTTGGGGGGGGGGGGTAAATCCGAAATTTTGGGGGGGAGTAGAAAAAAGTCGAAATTTTTCCCAAAAAAACAAAAAACATACACTTTTTTGCAAATTTTTTCAATTTTTTTCCAAACTGGGGGGGTTGGGGGGTAAATGATTTTGGGTACAGGGGTTGGCCAAGTTGGTGGGGGTCCCCCCCCCCCAACCTCCCCCCAAGTACAGGTATGGTAGACATGATAAAAGCCGCGCCTGAGCTACTTGATGAATAATGGTTATTAAAGTTATAACCGGCGCGTAGCGCCGGAAAATTTAGAGATTTGGACCTCCTAAAATGCACCAAAATATACCTGTACTTAGGGGGGTTGGGGGACCCCCCCCCAACTTGGCCAACCCTGTACCCAAAATCATTTAACCCCCCAAACCCCCCCCCCCAGTTTGGAAAAAATTAAAAAAATTTGCAAATAAGTGTATATTTTTTGGCCTTTTTTGGGAAAAAATTTCGACTTTTTTTCTACCCGCCCCCCAAAATTTCGGATTTACCCCGCCCCCCCCCCCCCAACTGGTCGGAGGCACCGTTTTTTTTTTCCTCGAAAATTTTTTCCACATGAGAACCGGACCCAAAATTTTTGTCCTCATTTTCCAAAAATTTTCCTCATTTTTAAAAATGTTTATAATGTGACTATGGATGCTTTTTTATGCATTTTAGGAGCATACCCAAGCATTTCGTTGTATTTGGAGTCAGAAACCTGCAAAAATGAGGAAAAAATTGAGAAAATTCTAGTTACGTTAGTTAAAAATGAGCTCATGAAGAATATATTAATGTTGTACAGAAGCAGGTGAAGCATGTTAACGATAGAGTTCTCAGGAATTTATCCGCTCCATATTGACATTTCCGTGTTGCCGATTAGAATCATCTAATTTTATTTAGTTTTTGGTCCGGCGCGGAGCGCCAGAAAAATTTTTTGATTTTCACTTTCTAAAACGCTGGAAAATGAATCTTCACAACGTTGAGAAATAAATTAAAATCAAACTGATGAACTGTAATTTGTTTCGAATTGCGGTGCCGAGCGCCGGAAAAATCTTCGGGTTTTTATATTCTAAAACGCTGGAAAATAAATCTCTCCAACAGATATTCATGAACAGATCGCAGTATAGTAGTGTCTTCGATCTCCATCTTCAATAAAGGCAAAAGCTCAGGTTGCAAACGTTTAAAAAATTCCGAGTATCGAGAGAAAAAATTGAGAGAATTAATGAAAAATCTCAATTTTGGGCGACATATATGGAACCAGGGTTTTTTTGCACAGGCCAGGTTGCAATGTGCAACTTGGGGAAAAATTTTGGTTGCACGAATAAATTTTTAGTTGCTCACTCTAAAATTGATAAATTTGCTTAAATTTATGGGAAAAACCATCGCAAACTGTTTTCTTGACATTACATTCGATCCGCGTCGGTTTTAGGCATTTCAAACCCAATTTTTGAGTTTTGGAGACCAAATGAAAAAGTTAATTGAACTAGACTAGAGTAATTAGTTCGGCGCGCAGCGCCGAAAATTTTTTCGGGATTTCAATATTCTGGAACGCTGAAAAATGAATCTTTTCACCTTTTATTTCCCAGACAGAAGATTTGATTTCTCGGTGAATTTAATGAATTTTCAGTGGGACAAACTCAAATCCAAAAACTAGGCCAGCGGCTTTCAAGCGCCAAAAATTTATAGCATTGTCTTACACTCAAAATGTTTTAATCACATGAAAGTCAAAATTCAAATTTTTTGTGAAGATCGCAAACAATTTTGGGAAAATTATCGAGAAAAATGTTGGTTTTCATCAACTTCGTCAAAAAACAATACAGGATCACACATTTAACCATAATATGATGATAATTAGAACCTTAAGCACTAACTAGAATGACCTTATCTAACCGCGTACTACAATAATATAGAAAATTATAAATTAATTGAAACCCGCACGAAGCGCGGGAAAATTTTATTTTTTTCCATTTTAGAACGCATAAAAATGCATCTCCGGACAGAAAGCCCAATAACTTTATCAAAAGAGCAGTCAGGCCTCAAGTTGCACTGTGCAACTTGGCAGAAAAAATTTGGTTGCGCAGCCCGAAATTTGGTTGCGGTGCGGTGTGCAAAATAAACCCTGTGATGAACTGTTAACGATTAGAAAATGAAACGAGCTAACTTGATTGATGGAAACTGTTGAGAATTAATTAGTAAGTCGGAGTAGATATGCTAACGGCCGCGCCTGATAGAAAATAGTTAAGATTATACCCATGACCGGCGCGGAGCGCCGGAAAATTTCGAGATTTTGACCCTTTTAAGTCCACCAAAACGCATCTTTTCGGTTTGAATTCCCCAAAATTTTTTCCTCAATGAGAACCATACCCAAAATTTTTTTCCTCATTTCGAAATTTTTTTCCTCAAAAGACCCCATTTGAGGAAAAAAAAACGGTGGTCGGAGGCACACGTTAGCATATCTACTTCGACTTACTAATTAATGCTCAACAGTTTCTGTCAATCAAGTTAGCTCGTTCCATTTTCTAATCGTTAACAGTCAATTATGTCGCCCAAAATTGAGTTTTTCATCAATTCCCTCAATTTTTTCTCTCGATGTTGGGAATTTTGGTAAACGTCTACTACCTTGAACTTTTGCGTTTATTGAAGATGGAAATTGAAGACATCATTCTAGACTGCAATTCTAGAACTTCTGTTTATGATATCTGTTGGAGAGATTTATTTTCCAGCGTTTTAGACATACCTGTAAGACCTCCGACCAGTTGGGGGGGGGGTTAAATCCGAAATTTTGGGGGGGGGGGGTAGGAAAAAGTCGAAATTTTTCCCAAAAAAAGGCCAAAAAACATACACTTTTTTGAAAAAAAAAATTTTTTTTCCAAACTGGGGGGGGGTTGGGGGGGGGAAATGATTTTGGGTATAGGGTTGGCCGAGTTGGGGGGGGGGGGTCCCCACCCAAACCCCCCCCCCCCAAGTACAGGTATGGTTTTAGAATATAAAAACTGAAAATTTTTTCCGGCGCTGGGGCGCCGGAATGGGAAGCAAATTATACTTCATCAGTCGGATTTTAATTTATTTCCCAACGTGTGTGAAGGTTCAATTTCCAGCGTTTTAGGGAAGTGAAAATCCGAAAATTTTCCGGCGCTCAGCGCCGGACCAAGAATGAAATAAAATTAGATGATTCTAATCAGAGCCATAGAAATGTTAATAACGGATAAATTCCTGAGAACTCTATCGTTAACACGCTTCACCCGCTCCTGTAGAACACCAATATATTCGTCATGAGCTCATTTTGGCTAATATAACTAGAATTTTCTCAATTTTTTCCCTCATTTTTTGAAGGTTTCTGACTCCAAATACAACAAAATGCTCGGGTATGCTCCTAAATGCATAAAAAAGCATCCGTAGCCACATTATAAACGTTTTTAAAAATGAGGAAAATTTTTGGAAAATGAGGAAAAAAATTTTGGGTCCGGTTCTCATGTGGAAAAAATCTTCGAGGAAAAAAAAACGGTGCCCCCAACTGGCGGAGGTCTTACAGGCATACCTGTACTTGGGGGGGGCGGGGTTGGGGGGGGGACCCCCCCCCCCAGCCAACCCTATACCCAAAATCATTTCCCCCCCCCTAACCCCCCCCCCATTTTGGAAAAAAAAAAAATTTGCAAAAAAGTGTATGTTTTTTGGCCTTTTTTGGGAAAAATTTCGACTTTTTCCTACCCCCCCCCCAAAAATTTCGGATTTACCCCCCCCCCCCCAACTGGTCGGAGGTCTTACAGGTATGCTTACAGGTATGGTCGGAGGTCTTACACAGGTATGCATCAAAATGCATCTTTTCAATATAAAAACCCCCAAATTTTTCTTCCACATTTGTGGAAAGGCCTCAAAAATTTTTTCCACATTATTGTGCAAATGTGGAAAAAAACAGTGGACCTCGCGCGCAATGCTTTTTCTTTCTGATATCTTCTGTCATGAAATACAGTATCGCACTCCGAACAGAAGTTTTTACGCTTTCCATCAATAACTTGCTTGTATAATCATATAATAAACGCATCGAAAAATATCACCTACCCAGAAAGAGGTGAATTCCACAGGAACAATTTTTTTTAATTATCCAACGTTTTTCAAGAATTTACATTGATATAATCACGCATTGCCCCAAGAATTTTCTTTTTTTGAGAATTGCATGTTTTCGGATTTTGGCAAAAGTTCATTCACTTGCAAATGACAGAAGCTGGGACAAACAAAGAATTAGGTTAAATTTGACGCTCAACGTCTACAACGTTAGAAATTTTATATTGTAGAAAACTACTGATTTTCCCTATGACAATGGGCGGGCCAAACTATAATGGAAAAGCGTTCTGCTTATCCATTTTTCATTTCAATAGAACTGTTCCCGTGATGCGTCACTAGGAGGCTAGACGTCAGGACACAGGACATAAGGACACAAGGACAAATGGACGCAAGGGCATTAGGACACAAGACAATAGGACGACAAAATTAGGTTGCCGAAATTGGGACGCAGGCGTTAGAAGGGAATGTCATGTGCTGATCAAAATTATCAACATCATGTGAATTCTCAGGCTGATATTTTATTACACTTTAATCATTAATCATTTTTCTTATTTTTGATCATTTGCCACTTTATGCTTTTTTGTCTTGTTTGTGCTCCGTCATTTATTTTATTTTGTTTCATTCTGTGCCAGCTTTGGTATGTCCCATTAGCTAAAAGTTTCCTTCAAAGGGCACTCCTTGCTCACAGCTATTTTGGGTCGCATTACATGCCCCTTGTGTCAGCAAAGTGAGCTTTGCTCCTGCTGAGGCAAATGAATAGCTGTGGAAACTTTAGCTAAAAGACGCACAGGCACTAAGTTGGCCCCAATGCTAAATGAATTCGAACTGGGCAAGTGCCTATGTGCACACGGGCCCTTTCTGCAGCTTTATCTCTGCAGATTTTGGCCTGGGCGTGGTAAACTCCGCCCAAGTCTTACTGTAGCTGACAAAGTGCTTAAAAACGCTTGTCAGCCCTTCGCATCGCATCAATTTACATATTTTCGCCCCCTCCATCGTCTTTGTACCAGATTCTTGTGGTTATTGTTGTCGAATAAAAACCGTCTACTGGAGTTGTTCTTTTGCAAGGCTGGTGAGCGGTTGTTTTTAGGTTTCTCTGTACTTTTTTCGTATGCTGCCTAAGCTCACTGTTGTTTGTGCCTAGTCGTTTGTATACATGTAGGGTCACTACAATATTCTATAAAAAATTTGCATTGTGCACATTGGCATCAGTTATTTTTTGTGTGGCAAACCATTCGATAAAGCATTTTTGATAATACTGATATTATTGGCGGCAAACGTTATTTTTCCACATTTCTTATGAACAATATTAGCAATCATATTTTTTGCTACCTGGAAAATTAGCAAATCGATCTATTTTATTTCGTTTTACGACATTATGGCCAACAAGCGAAAAAATAATGACGAATGTGGGGATTCGTCTAATAAATCCCGAAAAACCGAGCATAACCAACACCCGTCTATCCAAAACAACGAACTATCGGAAAATTCGACAAGTAACATGCTGGAACGAATGGACGAAGCCGAAAATCGAATTGAGCAACTAGAAAGATTAGGCCGCAAAAAGATCGTCTGGTTCTACAACTTTCCGTTCGATTTGTTCCCGACGGACGTCAAAACAAAACAAGTTGATAAAAAAGAGCAACTCCGTAAGTTTTTCATTCAAATTATGAAAATTCCGGAGGACACTGTCAAAAATTTCGGTTTTGAATGGATTGGCGTCTTTTCCCCCAAAGGTCAAAGTTCACCAAGACAGATTAAAACGATTTTCTCATTGTTTGAGCACAAAGCCACTGCAGCCAGCTTCATCAGGAACCTTGGGCTCTTCAACAAAGACAGGAAGCCTCCAGTGATTTGGGCTGACGACTTAACGAAACAGCAAAGGGAAGAAAAAAGGAAAAAAACAACAAAATCAATGAAAATAAGCCAAAACTTAATTTTAATGTGTTTTTTATATATGTTTACTTAATTTTTGGTAAATTTTTGTACACTAACGTAGGTAATTGTTAATTTATTGATTGTTTTTCTTCCGTCACATTTGTTATTGACGTGTTCTTTGTGAAAAAATATTTTTTCTCGTATCTAGATAGTATGATATTAATTTTGTTAATATGAAGCTTATGCACTGTTACTCTTTCACCCGGGCTTCTAGGTGACTGAGGGTCCCTTCGGGGATACTTAAACTCGGGATTTATACTCGAGCCGAAAGGCTGTTTTTTCTTGACTCTGCCCACAAAGTGTGCAAAGTACTCATTTCAAAATATAAAAAGTTACAATCAAAAATTCTGATTTGTCAAAAACAGCAAAATATTTTAATTTTCTTTTTTAAAAAAAAAGAAAAAAAAGTTGACGCACAAAAATCAATGTACTATGTTAACAATGGAAAAGAAAGTGTGACCCTAGTGTATACTTGTTTTTTATGTCTTATAATCTTAATTTTTTTTCTTTAAATGTTAAAACAATTAATTTGGAGACAAAACGGAAAACTATTTTTACACACTGCAAAAACTATGATGTAATTTTTCTTCAAGAGACACATACAGTTAAATGTATGGAAAATAGGTTAAAATTAGAATGGGGCTGTGGCTCAAACAAAATTTTGTTCTCGCATGGAGAAACAAACAGCAAGGGAGTCGCGATTCTGTTTAATAATACTTTCTCACACACTATTACAAAAAGCTGTCTCGACAAAAAAGGCAGATACATTCTACTAGAGTTGAAACTTGATGACTCATCATTAATTATCATGAACGTCTATGCACCAGTTAATGAAAAAGATCAGCTGACTTTTTGGAACGAAATCTTTGAAAAACTGGGAAAATTCAATGTGAATAATTTATCCACTATAATAGGAGGAGATTTCAATTTAACCTTAAACCCTAAACTGGATAAAACAAGTGGCAACTCAAACAGTAAAACCAGATCAACAGAAAAATTCCTGAATCACATTTCAAGCTATGACCTAGTGGACACCTTTAGATGTAAAAATCCATCAAAGAAAAGATACACCTGGTATCAACAAAAATCAACTGTTGGCTGTAGACTAGATTACTTTTTTGCATCGGAGGAATTGATAAATGAAATCAGCAATTGTGACATGATAAGTGGCTTACCTACAGACCATAATGGAATATATTTTAAACTGACAGGTCAAAATTTTAAAAAAAGAGGACCAGGTTTCTGGCATTTCAATAACTCACTGGTTGAAGATGAAACCTACCAAAAATTACTGAAAGAGACTGTAGAAGAAGCTACACAGGAAACTGCAAGACACTGCTTGGAGGCGGCAAAGACATGGGAGTTCATAAAATATAGAATAAGAGCTGAAACTATAATATACTGTAAACAAATGGCAAAAGAACGTAGAAATCATGAATCCGTCCTCAGGAAAGAATTCCAAGACATAGAAGAAAAAATAGACAAAAAAGAGGTTGATAGAGATGACCCGAGGTACAAACAATTGAGAATAGAACTAAATTTGATAATGGAAAAAAAGGCAATCTTCTCCTTAGAAAAAACCAAAATCAGGTGGAATCTAATGGGTGAAAAACCCACAAAATATTTTCTGAATATGGAGAAAACAAACTATAACAAGAAAAGCATAAATGCTCTACGCAACAATCATGGCAATATAATTGAAAACCCAAAAGAAATATCCGAAAATCTTTATAAATTTTATGCAAAATTATACGCCAAAAATAAAACAACTTACAGTAGTCCTGAACAAGAAAAGTATCTTAATGAGAATATTTCGGACCATCCAAAAATTTTGGAAAAACAAAAAGAAAACTTGGAAAAGGATATCTTAGAGACAGAATATTTGAATACTTTAAGAACAATGAAAAATGGAAAGTCGCCAGGAGATGACAGACTTACGGTAGAATTTTACAAAAGTTTTTCGGGCATAGTGCAAATACCTCTAGTAAACTGTCTAAACTACAATCTAGATAAGGGCATCATGTCCGATTCCCAAAGAAGAAGTATCATAACACTGATCCCCAAACCAGATAAAGATACTTTGGATCTAGCAAACTGGAGACCCATATCCTTGATAAATGTAGACTATAAAATACTAGCAAAAACACTTGCTACTCGTCTAAAATCACTGATTAAGCACATAATTAATGAAGATCAAAAAGGGTTCGTTCCAGATCGATATATAGGTGAAAACATACAGTATCTATTAGATATAATAGAACACTATGAATCAACAAATGGTTCAGGTTACTTAGTATCCTTATACATAGAAAAAGCGTTCGACTCTTTGGACAGAAATTTCATGATCACGGCTTTAAAAACGTTCAATATAGGAGATAAATTCTGCGCATGGATCCAAACACTATACAATAAAGCAGAAGCAGTTGTCACAAACATGGGCTATTCCACGAAAAGATTCGAACTTTAAAGAGGAGTGAGACAGGGTTGTCCCATATCACCATATTTGTTTATTGGTGCCATAGAATGTATGGCAATAAACCTGAGAGAGTCAAAAGAATACATAGGTCTGCAAACGTATAATCAGATAAACAAGGTTTCAATGTATGCAGATGACACAGTTCTTCTCATAGAAAATGAGGCTGATCTTGAAAAAGCTCTTAAATGCATAGAAAACTTCTCGGGTGCATCAGGACTCAGAATAAACCTGAAAAAACACAGATTCTTGGACTTGGGGAAAACAAAAACAGGAAAGAAAAATTAGGAAATTGTCAAATTATAAATACAATAAATATATTGGGAATATATTTTTCATATGATAAGCAGATCATGTATCAAAAGAATTTTGGTGAAAAAATAAAAAAAAGCAAAAAAGAGTGTGATACATGGATGAACAGAGGTTTAACCTTTTATGGGAAAGTTATGATCTGGAATTATTTAATAATTTCAAAGCTAAACTACAGTATGATCAACCTACCCATTGACTCAGAAACTACCAAAACAATAAAAACAATTCAAATGAATTTTGTATGGAACAATGCAAAACCAAAAATCAAGGCTGATGTTATGATCCAGGATTACCTCAACGGGGGAATCAAAATGCCAGATATTAACATAATGGTAACTTCGTTTAAGGCAAAATGGCTAGCTCGACTTCTGAACTCACAAGGAAAATGGAGTACCATAGGAACCCATGAACTAAATAGAATAGCCGGGTTAAAAAATTTGATCCATTCAAACTTTTCTGTCAAATTTTTAAACCTTAAAGTATCAAATTTTTATGAACAAGTTTTAGAGACAGTGAAAAACATCCCAACAAATAATATTTATGAAATCATAACCCCTATGCAAGTAGTCTCTCAACAAATTAACAATAATAAATATATCATCAGTGATAAGAAATCATTATTTTTCTTAACACTACAAAATTCTGATTTTAATTATCTATTTGCATGGTTTGACACGGACTGGAAGATAAAACACTATGAAACATTAAAAGAAGAGGGCTGCAGAATTGACTGGTTTGACTATGTCAAAATAATACATTCAATCCCGAAACAATGGAAAACACTAGTAAAAAATTACAATATCAAAAAAGAAGAATTTGAATTCTTCCCACAAACACTGGACATTAATGAAGTTAAAAATGTAAAGAAATACATGAGAAATGCTAAGTTAGCTGTGCCAAAGGGGGAACTGGCACGGAGAAACAAATTTCCATTTTTGGAAGAATCATGCATTGATACAGCATGGAAAGTATTACAAAACACTAAAATTGGGAACAAATACAAACAGTTTCAATTCCGAATTTTACATAACATTCTGATCACTAACTCACTGTTAAAAAAATATAAAATCGGAGAATCGGAGTTGTGCAACTACTGCAAAACTGAGGAAGAGAACATTTTACATATATTATGTGAATGTCAAGCAGTTTATCTCTTCTGGATAGAAATAAAAGAAAGAATGATTGAGAAGTTAAACAGTGGGGGTCAACTCAAAGACTACGATATCATATTAGGAACAAAATTTGAAGGAAATGTAACAAAACAAACTACAATATACATAATACTACTGCTAGCAAAATTCTATGTATACAAAACAAGAAGAAGTGAAAAAGTCCCAAGTTTTAAAGCTTTTCTCAATATTCTAAACTCTGAACTAAGAATCTTTAAGAAAACCTTAGATGACCCCAATGTATGTGATATGATATCTCTCTACATCGATAAATAATGGTGCATGGCAAAAAACTGAGCCATGTACCTGCAGCAACGTCATAATATTCAACATTCGTCACTCTTTTGTCTCCGTTAATATTTTTTACACTCGATATGTTCTGTTTTGTGCGTTTTTTTTTGTTTCGTAATAAATTAAATTGGAAGAAAAAAAACCGTCTACTGGACGCCGTTTAGCCCCTTTAGCTGATCCATGAATCCACTGTCGCCATCCCATGTGATCCGCGCCCCCTCCTGTTCGATTACCGCCATAGCCAACCCATCAGCCGGGCTAGGTAAGTTTCAGGGTATATTATTAATAGGGAGAGTTCAGGGTATTCCCTCTTAAGCAGGTTTTCCTCCCTAGCTTTCCCCTTGTTACCAGTAATTCCCCCTCCCTGAGGTCGGGTGAACAGGGATCTCTTGGTTCACAATTGGGATCCCAGCTTCTAGGTCATCTTATGGATGACCCTGTCCATCGTTCATACATAAACAGGACCAATGTTGGTCACCCCTAACCTGGTGGTGTTGTCCTTATTCTACAGTTAGTAACCCCAGAGCAGCACCACAGTACCTATAGTTTCTTCTATAGATAGTACTCACCGGGTTAGGTTCAACAGGAGATAGCCTTCACCTGAGTATCAGGCTCACAGCCCCCTATTCTGGTGCCCTATCTCTCTTAAAGGGACATGGGGCTATGGTTCACCTACGGTGACATGGCAATAGGCTAGCTTTCTATTAATGTGACAGGAACCAAGGATATCCGAGGACGGTAGGTAAAACGTTGAAATACATAATTATACCACAAAATGATTAAATGTTACACATTTTTTGCCAGGCAATTGTGACGGTGATGTAAAAATACTTTGTTTTTTCCTCTCTCTTATCTATTGTTTATTGATCATAATGGCAAAGATATTTCAATACAATATCCTGCAAAATACAAAAATACATGCAGGGTATTTTTGTCTCTTCCCGCTACTTGGAGCTTCAGTAAAAGTTAGGCTCGATCTGGGACTTGAACTCAGGACCTTGCGGCTACCGTCCGCACGCTCTAACCAACTGAGCCAACCGAGCAGCGGGAAAGGCGCTCTCTTTTTGCAACAATCCGTAATTGAGGTGGCTGCTTTGGCCACTCTCAACACATATTGTTAAATGGACACCATAATACACAAAACTAACATGCATTATGTGCGATAGTGTTCGCTCATACGGGAATGTGACCACGCCCTTCTATATAGTGGATGTTCAAGTGAAAAGATGCGAGAAAGAGACTCAGTCGGTCAGACAGTCGATAAAGTCGGTTGAACGTTTCTTTCTGTCATAGGATTCCTTGTTTTTAGGATCCTTGTCGAGCTTTTAGGATTCCTGTTTTAGGATCCTTGATTGTGAAGTTCATCGAAGTAAGGATCGAGGTATCGCGACCCTGAGAAAGAACAAGCCGTTGTTGAGTTTTTAGGAGCCTTGATCGTGAATTTCATTGAAGTGAGGGTTAAGGTAACGAGACCCATGAGCAAGAACAACCGGGAAACAAATACACATAAACTTCTTGATCAAAGCTTTGCTTGCCGTTGGGTGGTAGACCTTGTACACCAACATACGTCTCACTTATATATATTTTGTACATTTTCGCCTAAATAAAAGAAAGTCCCGAAACTCCGACTTATGTTACACTCTATGCAAACGCGAACAGACCAGCCATGTTAAAAAAAAATCAACAACCAATCTGACTTCGACAATTTTGCTAACAGGAAACATGCAAACCAGGCCAAGTGAAAAAAGTATCCACAGCAAAAACCTTTACAAAATTGCACTCTATTTTTAGATAAAAACAAAGCCCTATCGTGGGAAACAACATCATGCATAAACGATATTAGAAGGGAGCTGGTGAACTCCAAAACATTCCACAAAACGCAAGTCCGTGGGTCTTATGGCTAAATATTATTTTGTCATGCAATCTTTACAGATTGCATGACAAAATAATATTGGGTGGATATAAAATGTGACATATGGATGACACAAAACATGTGTAGAAAGTCCTTCGTTTTTTCACCATTAAAAAATGATATCATGAACGCAAGCGCATTTTTGATCAGATGAAATTAATTGTGATGAAATTTCTAATGCATAAATTCTGTTTTTTGTGGTATAATTATGTATTTCAACGTTCTACCTACCGTCCTCGGGTATCTTTAGTTCCTTTCTGACGCCTGTGTCCCAATTTCGGCAACGTAATTTTGGCGTCCTATTGTTTTGCGTCTGCGTCCAATTGTCCTTGCGTCCTTATGTCCTGCGTCCTGATGTCATTGTGTCCTAATGTCCTTGCGTCCTTATGTCCTGCGTCCTAATATCTTCGTGTCCTGATGTCTCGCGTCCTAATGTCTCTGCGTCCTAATGTCTCGCGTCCCAACGGTATAGCGCCAACTGTTCCGACTCCTGTGCTATTCAGCAAATTCCCAACATTCAACCAGGTCATTGAAAGAAATCTACAGTCTGCCGCTCGTGAACGAGAAAAATTTTTCTATTGATCACAGTAATAACCCTTTTTTTGCTGTGCATGTATGATAGTGACTACTGCTGCGTGAAGTGAATTGTACATTACAACATCTTTAAAGTGGACTAATTCAACTGTTCAAACTTCTATACAAGAGTATAGAGCAGAGAAGCACGGCAAGAAGTGGGTGGAGTTTTCTCAAACGTTTCATCGGGGTGTTTAGGTCTAAAACAGCGGTTCCTAAAACAGCGTTTCCTAAAACAGCGTTTCCTAAAACAGCGTTTCCTAAAACAGTGGATTCCTAAAACAGCGTTTCCTAAAACAGCGGATTCCTAAAACAGCGTTTCCTAAAACAGCGTTTTCCTAAAACAGCGTTTCCTAAAACAGCGTTTTCCTAAAACAGCGGTTCCTAGTATATGATATGTGGGCACAATTTGTCATTCAGTTTCTTTACACTAGATCGCTGTTGAAAAAGTTTATTTTGCTCAGATCGTGCTTTTATAAATGAAGAGTGTCTGTTTTTGTTACATAATAAACGAACATTGACTAACCATTAACTTAGTAAATATGTAGTCATTGGCGTATATAGACTATCTTTGCAATTGTTCTCCAACGACGTGTCTTATCCGTATGCAAATGCATGGGGGTTTAATCATTGCGAAATTCGCTATTTTTCATTCAAAATGGAAAAAGTGTCAATTGATGCGAAGCAAAATTTTAGTAGCTTTTTATTTTTTTGGGCAAAAAATGCAGATTTTTGTAGACTTTTGAAAGAAAACTGTTTTTTCAAATGCAAACGTTTGTAGATGCTTAAACATTTAGAATAAACACCAAAAAAGCTATGTGCATGGTTTTCGGCCCAAAATGAGAGCACATAACGATAACATTCAATTTTGTACTACAACAATTCGGCGCAAAATGAGAAAACAATAACATTCAATTTTTTATTACAACCATTCGGCGCAAAATGAGAGCACATAACAATAACATTCAATTTTTTACTGCAATAGGAAAATGCTGTTTTAGGAATCGGCTGTTTTAGGAAACGCTGTTTTAGGAATCCGCTGTTTTAGGAAACGCTGTTTTAGGAATCCGCTGTTTTAGGAAATGCTGTTTTAGGAATCCGCTGTTTTAGGAAGCACTGTTTTAGGAATCCGCTGTTTTAGGAACCGCTGTTTTAGGAATCCCCTGTTTTAGGAAACACTCTTTTAGGAAACGCTCTTTTAGGAAACGCTGTTTTAGGAAACGCTGTTTTAGGAATACGCCCATCGGGGGTTGGGGGATGAGTGAGCTGAGCAAAAAACAAAAAGAGGGCTCCAGCTTCTTTATCATAAGTAATATGCAGAAAGTAATTAAAAAACTTCAGGGGATGTTTGATGATTTTTCTCGGGTCAGGAAGGTTATCTAGGGTCGAAGGTAGGAGCATTCACCCGCCTTTGACCCTCCTGGTATAAAATATGTGGATTGTGGACTAATCAGACAAAACTTGCCAGATGTAGTGAAGACACGGCAAAAGTCACCGAAAACAGACCGTATGGACAGTAACCCGATATTTTGTTTTCATAATTCAGACTCATTGATAATGATTATTTCCAATAGCTATGGGAAAACAGTATAGATTTTCCGATCTCTGGGTCTTCTACTTTCACTCATTGCTGCACCTATCATTTTGGAATAAATGGACAAAATATAGTACATGCATGTGTATTTCTTGAAATTCATCTTAGGAAAGTGAAAAGCAAGTTATATTTCATATTTTTACAATTTTGTGCAAAACCATCGGTCCATACAACCGAAAATTTGAGAAAATGCTCAAATAAACCTTTGTAACATTAAAAAATTGGGAGCCATGTCACATTAAACGAAATTGAGACAATCACATTGATGGAGGAATCCATGCCATATTGCTAGAAAAATACGGCCATGTCCCTGTGAGTGACATGCTGTGACCCCATTGGGTGGCTCCCTGGGTTTTACTTCGGGAACCTGACCCTGCTAGTACTGGCTATAGGAAGGCCTGTAGGGTGCTGTCCTGCGGTTCCGCTGTAGAGTAATGCACAATGCCGCCAGGTCAGGAGTGGCAATCCCTGGTCCCATTCAGTATGAAAGATGGACAAGGTGACTCAAGGAATGACCTGATAAAAGGGACCTGATTGTAAACCAAAATACCCTTTTTAGCCTTAACCCAAGGGGAACAAGGGCCCTTCTAACTGAGGGAAGACTCAAGCGAAAACTGCCTTAAGAAAGGGTTCCCCAATATACACCCTCAACAATAATAATCCCCTGAGAAGACTTACCTAGTCTTGTTTCTCAAGTGTGACTCGATGCAAGGGTGACGGGTCCCTGTGGATTCTGATATCAGTCAGCGAAGGGGGGAAACGTCCACTCAGTTCCGTGATGGGTAACTCAGGAGGTCGGGGCGACCCTCTAGTATCTGACGGATGGATGAAGGGGGTAACCAAGTGCTAAAGGCGATGGGTGTTCTCTATATAAGGGCTGGGCCGCAGATGCAGTGAATGCAATGAATATGCAAATTTGGGGATGAACACAAGTCAATTGCGAGTATTCAAATTTATTATTGAAATAATAAGATGATGGCAGACGCAGACTAAAGTATAAAGTCGAACGTGAGCTAATACCCAGAGAATGAGGGTCAAACTAACAAAACAGGTCCTTTTAAAGACCTCGTAGGCCTAGGGATTGACCTGGGCGGAGCTTACGATGCTCAAGCTAGCTTCTGCAGCAGAAATTGGTGCAGAAGATGCTTATGGTCACATAGACATTTTCGAGTTTGAATACATTAAGCATTGGGAACGAGTTTCACTCCCATGCTAAACATATGAACATCTTTTAATGAGAACTTCCAAACTAGTTGTTTTGCGTTGCAAAACATCGCTAGTTTTTACTGATAAGAGGTGCACGTGATGCTCCAATTATGTCCATGAGCTCATAGAGCTTATCTGGCCGAAATTCTGATTATAGGGGTCATACTGTAGCCTATGTGTGGAACAGAAACAACAAAACGCAACAAAAATGACACACAGAAATGCATGTAAAACAAAATGAGCGAAATGAAATGAAAGTAAGTAAAAAGTGGCGAAAAACATAAAATATCAACGTGATGGAAATCACCTGAGGTTGGGCAAATATGTTCCGCAAGTGACACAGTGGTCCTTCAAAAAAGGGCGTCCTCATCCTTGTCGTGGCAGAGGTCTATGCGGCATGTCCATGGTGGTTGATTGTCCAAGGGGTGCGACAGCTGGTGGTCAAGGATCAATTGGATCTTCAGCATGTTCTGGCTCATTGGGTTATGTGGTGAGTGGAAGTTGGTAATGCATGGAGTTGCTGACATCAATTGATCCATGTGATCGATGATGCATGAAGTTGCTAATGTCAAATGGCCTGTGAGGTCTATAACAGAATGAAAAAAAAGATTTTTGGGGCGAGATAAAGGCTATCGAAAAGATGCGCCTGTGGTATGAGGCTATACCCTTGTTAAGATGCTTTGGTCACTGCTCATTCTCTTCTTTCCACTAATGATCCAGCATTGATCAAAAATATAGGTTTTTATGAGGTGCATGGTGGTCCTTCGAAAAAGGATGTCCTCGTCCATAAGCAGGGACAAAGAAGAGAAGAGCATCTTGATTACAGGTCGGAGGCCTCTGCATCAAGATGTAGGTCAATTAAATTGGGCCTAAAATCTCAACTTGTTGATGGAATCAACAAGTGTGCCAACTCGACAGCCTGTGAGGTGGAAAGTAACTCCTCTGCTTCACTCAGCTGATCAGGTGACCTGACTCAAGACAAAGGGTAACATTAGGATATGCCATATCAGTGACAAAATAGGGCCCATCATAAATGGGCAGCAGTTTAGGCATGAGACCATGTCAGTTTGAGCACTTGATCCCCTACTTTGTATGAGACATCTTGTGCCATGCGGTCGTAAGACCGAGCATAAGCCGCCTGTAATTTCTCAATCGGACTCTGGATTAAGGTTAACGCATTCGTGAAATGGCATTTGACCTCCATATCATACGTAGATACGTCAATGATATGGGCTGGAGGGTTGAATGAGAGTGCGGCATCAACAGGGAGCATAGGTGTGCGGCCATACCTGAGTTCAAAGGGTGAATACCTTGTGAACTCATTCATGCTAATGTTGATGGCAAACACAGAATACGGCAGGTGTTCATCCCAATCTATATGACCTTGATGGACATACATACATAGCCGTGTAGCTAGCGTCTGATTAGCTCTTTCCACTTCACCATTTGTCATAGGATGATAAGCGGTGGAGTGGATTTTCTTAGTTGAACAGAGGGCAATGATTTGGGCCATCAGTTTTGATGTCAAATCAGTGCCACAATGAGACTGAAGAATTTGCGGTGCCCTGTGCCGGCAGACAATTTGCGTAACAAAAAGTGGGGCTATGGTTTGGGCAGTGATATCCGGAGTAGCGAAAGCTTCAACCCATTTTGTAAAGTAGTATATGAAGACTACAACGAAATGGTTGCCAGCCTAACTAGTGGTCATGGGTCCCATACAGTCGACTCCTACCTGGTGAAATGGACCCATAAAGGTGGAAGGTTTTAGGGCTGCTTGGGTCGTTTGTCAAGAGGGTTTATTCCATTTGGCAAAGATCACACTGTTGACAAAAGGACTTTACCTTCAAACTGAGGTATGACCAGTGGTACCTGCGAGTTATTATCCCCGCGGTACGTTTAACACCAAAACGTCCAGCCAAGATGTCATTACGATGAGCCTCGATAATGGTAGTAACCATGGATCTGGGTATGACAATCTTGTTGGACTCTCCTGTCCACTTCTGAAGGATGTTATCCAACAGGTGGTAGCCATCAACATCATTCTGACCATCCTAGGGGTTTTAGTGATCTAAGAATGGAGGCTAGATCCAGATCCTCAAATTGATCTGGGAGAAGGTCACGGTGCTGCACACCAGTCGATATCTCAGCATAAGTCTCTAATCTTGCTGGGTGCGCACACCATCGGTGATCATCATCATATGTCCCACAGGCCTGTAAACAGGAGAATCATCAATACTCTAACCAGTGAGAGAAGTAGGATCCGGTAGGCGCAATAATGCATCAGCATTACTGTTAGACCGACCTTTCTGGGGCTGTATTGTCAGTTTGAATTCAGTGAGCGCAAGTCCCCATCGAGCGATCCCAGCAGAGGGATTAAGTTTCTCCAACACTGCCTTGACTGCTGTATGGTCAGTCTGTACAACCACCTCATATTGAAAGAGGTAAGGCCGAAAGTGCTTGACAAAATGGACAACAGCAAGGGTTTCCAACTCTGTGATAGAGTAGTTTTTATCAGCTGCTGTTAACCCTCGGCTGGTGTATGCGATAGGATGATCATGTCCACTATCATCTAACTGGCTTAAAACCACCCCTATTCCCGAAATACTTGCGTATATTTGGGGGATGAAGGATTTCATAAAGTCCAGATAGTGCAGAATAGGAGGGTTTGTCAGCAATCGTCAGAGTTTGTTGAATGCCTTCTGCTGAGGTTTTGACCACAGGAAAGTAATTTCTGGTTCTAGGACTATTCGTCCCCAGCAATTTGTCCACCACAATCTGCCCCTGGTAATTTGCCCCCAGCACAATTTGCCCCTGAGCAATTTGCCCCCAGTAATTCGCTCTTGGTACTATACTTACCTGGTTTCAGAAACTCCATGATATGTTATGTAATATATCTCCAGATTTTCTTTTTTCCAGCTTCATCATAGGTGGCACGATAGCGTCAACCTATAATATACATGGCCACCAAATTTCATGTCCCCCTCAGCCTAGCACCAAGCTAAAACCTTCGGTTTTTTTTCATAATTTCGGGCATAGGGGCAAACTATGGGGTGCCTTTTGTCATTTCGCCTTTATCTGCAAGTGGTGCTCGGTGGGACCCCAAAAACATGCAAAAAACGCTATTTTTAAAGCCCCCCAGTTCCACCATGCCCAGCAATGGGTGTGCCATATCCAAGCTCCATACTTCAGCCTAAGCATCTTGGGGGTGCAGTCTCAAATGCAATTTTTCATTTTTTTAAAATATGGCCCCAATTCAATTATATGGTGGTCCAAAGTCCCGGAAAATGCCAAATTCCTCAATTTTGTTATATAATACTTTTGGCTTCGAAAAAAATAATTTTTTGCAGCATAATGCACTACAGTGAATAGAGGAAAAAATCAGAAAAGGAGAATGAGTAAAAAGTAATCAAAAAAACTAAGCAAGAAAGATGAAGGACAAAAAAAGGAATACAAGAAAAAGATTAAACAAAAAAAGGAACAAAAAACATAAAAAACAAATGCAGATCGAAGAACATAGATGATTCACAATTCTGCCTATGATATCCCTGTTACAAATTAAAGTTCTGTGTAAAATTCTCCCAGGTATTCACGCCATTAGACTAAAATTTGTCATGGTTTCTGGGGATTTGGACACCATCATTACAAAGTTGAAAAAATATGAATTTGCAAATTGCCAGTGTTGAGATTTTTCACAAATTTTTGGTCGAAATTGATGATTTTCAGTCCGATAAACTTTAGCTGCAAGCTTTCATTTTGAACTCTGCCACACATTTTGTTTCAAGTGGAAAAGCAACCGGCCACTTCAATTCTAGGGAACTACTGCTCAAACGCTGTATTGCTGACTGTATGAGTAAAAAATGCTTATACTGTACTATAGCATCAGTAAAAAAATCTTACATTCGAAGAGAATTTTAAAAAATTATTTGTGGACATTTATTTGGAACATTGCTGTAGATCAGACTACCCCATAGGGAGGGGTATGAGGGGGGTATTACCCCTGCCTAAAGTCCTAAAAAATGATCACTAGTTGCCTAATTTTAAGACAAAATGACGTGTTTAGTGGACATTTAGCTACACCACCTCGCAAATTTTCAACTTTACCCTACCTGAAAAATCTGACCTAGGGGACCTCTACTGTAGATCTTTTTCTTCTTGTACATAATACTTGCACTCTGCATGCAGAATTCATAAATAAACATGCTATTTCGGGTGGGAAAAATCTCTGGGTATTGTGTATGGATATGTAGAAATGCTATTACATAACTGCTAACAACTTGGTGGAATTATTTTTAAATATGAATTTTTTAAATTAAAAAACAGTAAATTGGGGGCCAATTACTGGGGGAGAATTGTGGGGGAGGCGATTTGCTCAGGTGCGAATTGTGTTGGTGGAGAATTGTCCATGAGCGAATTGCTCAGGGGTGAATTGTGTTGGGGGCGAATTGACTGGGGGGGGGGAACTGCAGTGGGGGCGAATACAAGGGGGGATTGTGGGGGACCAAATGCTGGGGGTGAATTACTGGGGGCAAATTGTCCCTATCCCATAACTTCCTTCCGTAAGAGGTTGGTTAGTGGCTCGCTGAGTTGAGCACAACCAGGGATGGAATGCCTGTAGTAAGACACGAGGCCAAGAAAGGACTTGATGTCTTTGGCATTCAGTGGAATGGGTAGATTCTGGACAGCAGCCAGTTTGACCTTATCCGGTTCCAGACTGCTCTGTGAGATGCAGTAGCATAGATATTCCACTTCAGAGTGTGAGAATTTGCACTTGCTAAGTCTGAGCTTCATTCCACCCTAATGAAGATGATAGAACACATCTGTCAGGTGCTGAAGCATCTGGGTGTGAACACCAAGATGTCATTGAGGTAGGTCAATGCAGTACTCCACTGTATTCCTGTAAGGAGAAGGTCCCTGAGACATTGGAATGTCTTAGGGGTGTTTCATAGACCAAAAGGCAGATAGTTGAACTCGTAGAGTCCAATGGGCATATTGAATGCTGTCTTCTCTTTATCCACCTCGGCAATTGGTATTGACCAGTAGGCGTTAGCCTGATCAAGGGTAGTGAAGTACTTTATACCCTTGAGTGTGTGGAGGATGTCATCTATCCATGGGAGAGGGTAGACATCTTTTTTTTTGTGACCTCGATAAGGCCACGAAAATCAATACACATCCGATGCGACCCATTCTTTTCGCGCACCAGGATGGTATTTGTGGCTCATAGTGACGTGCTCAGCTGGATAATACCTTTCTCTTTTAGCGCCCTGACTTCCTGCATGATGAGGTCCTTCTCCTCACGTGAGGTTGGATAAGGAAATTGGCAGACTGGGTGGGCATCACCCATGCTGATCTGGTGCTGCACAAGATCAGTAGAACCTGTGTCCTTCTCATCTATGGAATAGACATCAGTGTATGCGACCAGTAGGTCGATCAATGCTGTCCAGTCCTGTGAGGAGATATTGGAGGATATCACAGCATTTGATTAAACCCACTTTCAGTCAAGGACAAAGTTGGATTTGATCTCTGATCTCTGTGAGAGATCAGTGTGCATCTGCACATCACTGATGGTCATGTGGGGGTAGAGAACCACAGAATGTGTATTCAGGTTGACTACCTGTAAGTGTATGTCACTGTTAGCCAGAGTACTCACACTGCCAGGAAAGCAAAGTATAGGCTGCTATGAGTTCCTGTGAGGCGCTTAGGGAAGAAAGCTACCTCTGGTACGTTCGTATACATCGATGGTACAGGTGCAGTAAATCACATCATTAAGAGTGGTTCAAGGACAACCAGTTCCTGCAGGGGTAGAGCACCATGGGCAGGGGGCAGATTGTGAATGAGACCATCACATTGGACCTTGTGGTCCTTGAACTGGAGAAAGGATTTCTCCCAGTTCAAGCTAACACAATTGAATGGCCCTAGGAAGTTTGTTTCAAGGACTAGTTCCACTGAACAGTTCTCCTATATTTAGACCTGAATCCATTCAGAGACATCAGCCACTGTCACCATGACATAGGCAGCGCCTAGCAGTACGATCAGAGTCCCATTTGCTGCTATGGGGCGAGCCCTTGTCTGCATGAGCACCAAGTTGGGTAGTTTGACCCTAACTTGTGATCTAGGAGTGAGAAAACGGCTCCTGTGTCAACCAGTGCCTTGGCTTCCACCCTGTTGTTCAGGAGAACTCTGATATGAGGGGTCCTCATTTCAGTGGGGTAGAAGGCTGATGCCACATGACCTGGATCGGATGTGGTATCACCAAAGCTGTGCTTCAGCCTATCAGTTGGCCTTGGAATTGGCATCCCGGTGCGACAGGGTAGACTTACCAGAGTAAAACCAACAGATGTTTCCGGGTTGTCCTGTGGAGCAGGATGAACCTGTACTGTGAGTACATGATCAGATTGCTCCCCTGGGCTCTGGGTAGCTCCTAGTGATTCTATGTCTGTGTCCCACAGTGGTGGCATATCGAACACGGGTGATACAGGGGCATCGGAATTGCTTGGTTCGCGGAACTGGCCCTTTCCCAGCACTACTGGAGAGTTTCCAGGTATGGGTTGAGGGCAACTCAACCCTTGCATGGCCATTGAATGGCAACTTGCATGCCTGGAAGAGGTTCAGATTCCCCTGGTCGACCCATGTGATGAGGCGACTGAGGATGCCCCTGAGTGTGGCTGAGAGATGGATGAAGTCCTGGATCCTGATCAAGACCCGGACCTGTACGAGGCCCTTGATAGTGAATGTGAGTTCTCCCACCAGGGTATGATCTGATCAATCTCTGCCATTGTCAGAAGAAGTGGTAGTTCTACCACATTCAACAGACAGACATTTTGTTGGTAATCAAACATAATGTTCTTGAACTGTTCAAGAAAGTTCAGTCCAAGTATCAAATCAACTGGTGCCCAGAAGGGAGACATAGTCTTGCACACATTGAGATGTACATCCGTCCTCCTGTTTGGCTGGTGATTACTGGGCAACACAATTTCATATGGTCTGGAAAGGAGGGTATGAATGGCTTTACCATTGATACTCATCAATGGATTAAAGTCATGATGTTGCTGGAATGCCATTGTGGCCTTCGGACTCTCTTTAACCAAAGCCTTGTGAAGACATTAGCTAATGATAGTCTGCGGGCAACCAGTATCAAGGAAAGCAGGAGTTTCCTTGGCATCAACCAGCATGACAAAACACGGAGCGATTCCATCTAGCTGGGACGGTATGTTGTTTTGCATGTAGTGAAAACCAACACTGCGTTAGACATAGCGTAAAAGACCCAATGGGGAAAAGCGACTGACAAACACTGAGGATATGCCAAGGTAGGCTAGATATCCAGCACCAGCCAGCACTGCCAGGCTGATGAGGGTGTTAAAGATCAACTGAACCAGTTCACTCAGGACAGACTGCAAGCCCTGAATGAGAATCACATGGTTTGCTGCCCAACTGAAACCTTCCAAAGAGGCCATGATGTCAGTTCCTACCCCTGCAAAAGCCTGATAGAGAGCATCTGGTTGCAAGGACAGACCAGCAGTAAAGTTTACCAGCTGGTTTAAAACTGCTTCAATTTGCTCGGTCTTGTAAACATACTGTTTTGAGAAAGCAAAACTCTAGGGGTCATTGCCAACTGATCATGGAATAGCGCAGGAGGGTCAAAGTGAGTGATGTTGAAATGCTGCTTCCAGAAGAGTTCAAGCGGGATGTGGCTCACATGGACTGTGCCAGACTCAGTAAACCAGCTCGAGCAATTTCAGAAAATTCTGTAAAATGGTGATTACACGTCACTAATGGGCTAACTTTAATGAGATCTGGGCCACCCCCAGTGGCAAAATAAATGGTACCATCAACCTGCACAGTAGGATACTTGTAGCAGATGTTTCCCACCGGGTGGTAGACATACGTAACATTGACCTTTTGACACGGCCATATTGTCAGTGCACTCTTCGAAACTCGCGGGGAGGGTGCATGGGAGGTCCTTGACCATTTTGGCCACAACGTTTTGACCCGTTAAGTGGCTTGTTCTTTGAAAATAATGACTAGCAACCACTCGTTAATGGGGCTAGAAAAGAACAAGGCTGTAGCACTCAAAACCCGGCTGAGGTAAATCAGGTTGACACAGAAGGGGATTTATCTGGTCACCTGTGTACTTATAGGTGTAACCTACTATATAGGGAGCTGGTTACATCCCAGTTAAATTGAGGAGAGGGGTCTGAACCCAATAATTTGAATGGAAATATGAAAAAAACTGAGAGAAATGGGGGTTTCCCAGACTTGTAGAGATGGAAAAACCCACTCAAAAGGGATTTTATCTGGAGGTTAAACCGTAGGTACTAGTTTACAAAACCTTGGAGTTAGGAGAACTTGTAGCCAGCAAATTCCTACTCATCAGGAGTAGTGTATGAAGTGGCTTAAAAGATAAGTAAAAGTGGACAACTTAAAGTAAACTTAAGGTGGAGATAAATAGGGACAAAATTAGTTTAACACTTGGTTAAGCAAAGGGGCTGTCCTACTACCTAGCTGGTCTCACTCACCAGGAGTGATTGCAATCTCTGTACAATGAGATGACTGCACAGGAGGTTCCGTGCAGGACAACATTCGCTTATACTTTACAAATGTGTCTGTGTCCGAAACAGGAGCTCCCCTTTTGAAGAGAACGGGCACTCTCCAGTAGCACTGTATATAGCTGGCGGCCAGGATTCCAATCACTGTGTTGCAATGAGGCTTGCTAGGTCACCAGTGGAGGCAAGAGCACATTGTACCAAGGTGCTATTCTGACACACTCAGTCAGTAGAAGGGTGGCATAGGGGGTCCTTGACCCAGCTGTGCCAAAATAAACAGAGAAATGACTCACCCAGCTTTCTCGGCATGGTTCAAGGTGGACTCAAAGCATCTGGGGACAGGGGTACAGTGTGTCACAGTTATTGAGTGTAGAGTGGGGCTGAGGGAGACTCAGTTGTTGTGTTGAGACGGACTCTAACACCTTTGCTGAGGCAGACTCGCAGCTTATTATGCTATAGGGACAACCAATGGAGGCGGACTCAGGGTTATGGGCAACTCTAGTGCGGACATTATTAGACCAGCTGATGAAGGCATTTGGGTATAAGCAGTATTACAGGGGGTTGTTTACACTCTAGGCCCAACTGGAGGCTATGCCCTGATTCCTTGAGAACCACTACGGCAGGGACACTAAAGAAGATTGTAGATGAAAGAAATGTGAGGAATTTAGATAAGAGATTTACAAGAAGGTTGCTAAACCCTTGCAGACATCAGACACAGGCAGTACTGACTGCAAATGCCTAATATTCACATGAGTAAAACAACCAATCCAGCTGAGGCTGAGTGTAACTGATTCAAAACTGCAGTTGAAGCTTGAAGGCAGCCATGTGCTGATCAACAGTGCTGCTACCCTGGCGGACAACCTGATCAGTAACACAGACTAAAGGCATCTCAGGTTGAGTTAGCATGTTGACTGATGTTTCCTAGGCATTAGACCCACACAAACTTCAACCCTTTAAGAGCTATAGGTGAGTGGGTCATATTCGAACAACCTCCTACAACTCAAGTGGCAGCTTCAAAAACCAATAGAAACCGGGTGCTGACTTCAAAAGGTGGGGTATAAACCAACACATGACCTTCGTGCTGACCAAAGGTGACTGGGATGTGAGTGCCCTATTCTCATGTCACAGTTGCAGGTGTCAGGGGTAGGGGCCTGCAGCCATCAAACCCCTAGGGTAACACAAAATGTTGTTATTGTGGACGTCAGAATAGGATTGTAAAACCTCAATTCTGCTGCGAGAACATGAAACACTGTCATTGCGGACATCAGAGGATAGGGCTCTGAAGCCAACAACACCTTTAGGGTAACACGTAGTATCACCCTTGCTGACATCATGGGGCATGACTGAGTATGCAATGACATGAGATGCAGTTGTTTGTTGCAGATATCAGATGTAGGGTTTGTTAGACCCACACATCTCAGAACAACAACACATGGTGTTGCCTTTGCTGACGTAAAGAACTTAGTTCTGTGAACCAACCAATCCTAGTGCAACAACATGAGCTTCTGCTGTTGTGGGCATCAGAGGGACAGTGCTGTAAGATCACTGACCTACAATGGCAACATGTTATGTTATCATTGCTGATGTCAGAGGTATAGCCTGTGAGGTCACCCACCCCTTAATGCAACAGCATGGGGTGCAGCTGTTGCGAAGGCCAGGGGAAGGACACTGATGATCAGCAACCCCTCAATGGCCACATGTGATGTGGCTGTTGCTGACGTCAAAAGTAGGACCCATTGGGTAGACTACCTCAATGCAACAGCAGCAAATGAGCCAGTTGTGGATGTTGGAGGCAGGGTCTGTAAGACTAACTACCTGGGAACAACAATATGTGATGTTGTTATTGCTGACGTCAGAGGTTATGACTCGTAAAGTCATCACCTCCTTGCAAGAACTCACAGAAACAGAAGAAGAAGAGACCTTACAGTAAGTGGATGACAAAGGAAAGGAGACCTACTGAAGGATACCATACTGTAATGCTTGTGTCAGAAGAAGAAGAGACCTTACAGTAAGTGGATGACAAAGGAAAGGAGACCTACTGAAGGATACCATACTGTAATGCTTGTGTGACCGGGAAGTAAAGAATTTTTTTTTAGATGAGAAAGTTTGATTAGGTAAAAGAAAACGAATGAAAAGGTATTTATTTATTTAGAAAGGAAATAAAGTAGGTTATTACTTTTTATTTGATTTGATTTTCAGATAAGAGAGTATAATTATTTATTTGAGTTGAAAAATAGGTGGGAAAGTTATTAGAGTTTGTTGTCACACGAGATGCACAGATGACAGAAAAGCGAAAGTAAAATAAATAGAAAGTTTAAGGCCAACAAGATAAGCAATGTGATCTGATAAGCATGGTGTTAAATGTGTCAACAGTACAACTTAATTTGTTTTTGACCAGAAAAGTGAGCAACTCCATTAATGCCCGATAAAGATAAGAAAAATATTAAAAAATTGACACTGGTACTGGACACAGATAATGGAATCACAGCCACACATGACATCCAGAATCAAAAGTGGCAAGATGTACTGTATCTCATGATTGTGAACCATGAAACCTCAGGGGCCGTAGACCTCAGGGGCTGTGATACTCTAGTACCCACGCACAGGTATACTGTAGTTAGAGTACTTGTTTAAAACAGGTGTACTGTAACTGATCCAGCGCAACAGCGGTACAGTATACCACTCAGAACACAAGAAAGAGTGGAGTAAAAGGCCAAAAGAGAAGAAAAAGAAATAGAGAGATACATAAATGGAGGTACAGAGGACTCAGAGGAGATTTAGCAGAATACTCTATATTTGACTCCACTCTGGGAAACTCGACTCTTGGGGCTCGACTCAACACTGGGGGAATTTTTTTTCAAACCTAAGCGTGGTACACACACGTGAGGGCGATAAAATATACACATAAATCAGTTTTGATCACTCGTAAGGGCTAATTCCAGCTCACAGTAATTGAACTGGACCTAAGGGATGTTTTCCAGCTTAAGCTAGCAATATACTCCAATATAAGGGCCATTTTCCAACCTAAGGGGCAGTATACCTGCCTTAAGAGAGGTTTCCCACTTATATGAGGGCTATAGGCCATCTTGACCCTTAAAGGGTCATGCAATAAACATACACTTTTCTTAAATGTACATAACTCGGCAGGTATTGCATGAAATTCAGTGTATTTTTTTCAATCTGATTCACACGTTCCTGCGCTTCCTAAAACTGTCTAGAAGTCGCTAAAATTAGTGTAGAAAGGACCCGAAATTCGCCGTTGAAGTTCGAAAAAAAAATTTTTTGGGGGGGTCGCATTGCAGCCCCCCTCCCCTGAAAATGTTGGTACCGAAGGTCGTACCTTACTGTACAGGCTTTCTGAATAAAATAAGGAGAACACACGAATCGTTCGCTTTTAGTGAAAAAAAGCGAGCGAAATAAAAAATTTTTTTTCCGGCGACAGTGAAAAAAAAATTTTTTTTCTTTACTTCACACGGCTGCACACGTGAATATTCGGCAAAACGATCAAACATATTGCATATGCTTAGAAACTAGAAACTCTCCTACATCTTTTAAAACAAACTGGGAATCAATTGAACCAGTTTTCGCTGAGAAATTGACAAGCGTTGGAAATTTTTTGGATTTTGGAAACATGTGATAAAAACATGCATTGCTTGATGCCGCGCGGAAACCTGACGTTCGTTGGTTTTCTGAGTTTAGGCGGCGTCCAAAGTTATTTATGCTTATTTCTTTCGATTTTTCATCCATTTTTACCCCAGATTCTATGACTTCTTGTCCCTCAAAGACTATAATATCGTCAGAAGTAGCAGCAACTTTATTTCCAGCAGGGAAACAGTTCCAGAAAATTTTCATGTAAAAAAATACTCTGGGGTCTAATGGACCCCATGACCCTTTAAGGATTAAGAGAGAGTTTTCCCACTTAAAGAGGCGATTCACCTGATTTGAGAGATGTTTCTCCGCTCAAATGGTGATGGTTCGTACTTAAGGGCGATTAGCCAGGCTCAAGGTTGATTTTCCAGCCTCGCCATGTTACATTAAGTAAAAAATTGGGAGCCATGTCACATTAAAGGAAATTGGGACAATCACATTCATGGAGGAATCCATGCCATATTGATACAAATATAGGGCCATGTCACTATGAGTGACATGCTGTAACCCCCTGGGGTGGCTGGCTGGGTTTTACTTCGGGAACCTGACCCCTCTAGTACTGGCTATAAGAAGACCTGTAGGGTACTCTGGTGCTGTCCTGGGGTTCTGCTGTAGAGTGATGGACAATGCCGCCAGGTCAGGAGTGGCAATCCCTGGCCCCATTCAGTATGAAAGATGGACAAGGTGACTCAAGGAATGACGTGATATAGAGGACCAGATTGTAAATCAAAATCCCCTTTTTAGCCTTAACCCAAGGGGAACAAGGGCCCTTCTAACTGAGGGAAGACTCAAGGGAAAACTGCCTTAAGAAAGGGTTCCCCAATATACACCCTCGACAATAATAATCCCTTGAGAAGACTTACCTAGTCTTGTTTCTCAAGTGTGACTCGATGCAAGGGTGACGGGTCCCTGTGGATTCTGATATCGGTCAGGGAAGGGGGGAAATGTCCACTCAGTTCAGTGATAGGTAACTCGGGATGTCGAGGCGATGCTCTAGTATCTGATGGATGGGTGATGGGGGTAACGAGGTGCTAAGGGCAATGGGTGTTCTCTATATAAGAGCTGGGCTGCGGATGCAGGGAATGCAACGAATATGCAAATTTGGCGATGAATGCAAGTCAAATGCGAGTATTCAAATTTATTATTAAAATGATAAGATGACAGTGGATGTGGACTAAATAATGAAGTCAGATGTGAGCTAGAACCCAGAGAATGAGCATAAACCTAACAAAACAGGCCCTTAAAAACAAGCCCAAAACAGGCCTAACAAAACAGGCCCATAAACCTAACAAAACAGGCCCTCATAGGCCTAGAGTATGGCCTGGGCCGACCTCATGATGCCCAAGCTAACTTCTGCAGCGGAAATCGGTGCAGAAGATGCCTATGATGACATAGACATTTTCCAGTTCGAATATGTTAAGCATTGGGAACAAGTTTCACTCCCTTGCTAAACATGTATGAACATCTTTTAATGAGAACTTCCAAACTAGTTGTCTTTTGCGTTGCAAAACGTTGCTAGTTTTTACTGATAAGAGGTGCATGTGATGCTCCAATTATGTCCATGGGCTCGTAGAGCTTATCTGGCGGAAATTCGGATTAAAGGGGTCATACTGTAGCCTACGTGCAGAACAGGAACAACAAAACGCAACAAAACGCAACAAAAATGACACAGAGAAATGCATGTAAAATAAAACGAGCGTAACGAAATAAAAGTAAGTAAAAAGTGGCGAAAAACATAGAATATCAACATGATGGAAATCACGTGACGTTGGGCAAAATTGATCAGCTTGTGACACTTTCAACAATTTCTCGAGTGGGAAATTTTAATGTGAAAATTAATCGTGTTAACGATTTTGACAACATTTGCTGATTCAGTTTTTGTTTAACGTCTCTTTTTTGCATCAACAAATTTTTCTGATTTCAATGGACAACAGAGGAGGCTTTGACACATTGGAAAAGATTCAACTTTTTCATTATTTATTCTATTCATGGGAACTACTGTTTGCAGTGCATCAAGAGATCATGATGACTGCAACAAAAGTATGCAGCTATCTTGGACAATCGCTTTTTCAGCCTGTTTCTCGCACACTGATTGGTACATATAGCTGCTCTACCACCGAATGCACACGCTAGCATCATCTGTTGCGACCGCAATAGTGCCTGTCACAAGAATCAGGTGGCATGCCCAATAACCAGCGAATCCCAAAAAACACCGTTTCTCAAAACAGTGAATCTTCAAGGAAATCAAAGCGGTGAGGTTGCATTTATTTTGGGAAGAAATTTTCTGTTCATAGTGCGTTTTCATAAGACGACATTTTGAAAAAAATCAAGATTTTCGCGCACCCTCAATGAGATCTCAGTAACCCAAATTTTCTCATATAAAAACATGAAATATTCAAAAGTATCATAAATTTAGTTTTAGAACCTCACAGAAACGTAACCAGTCATAAGACCTAGAGTAAACTGTCCGTTCATTTTTGAAATGATCGATGCAGCGAAGTCGCAGCCAAATTTATATTCAAAATTATGGAAGGGTCGCTGACTCTAATCAATAAATTTATCCTTCATGATACAGATTTCATGATGATCTTTTCAATCATTTCAACATTATAGATATTGATTTCCTGATCTCAAGTCTGCGTTTACCGAAACTCCGCCCGCTGCATATCATTTCAAAATGAATGGGGTTGGCTGAGTGCGTAATACTCACCTTTTCATCTATCTGTGCACAAGTACAAACGTGAACTCGTCATGAAAACAGGACCTGACAGCATTTGGTGAATGATTATTGTAAAGCTTTTATGATTTCTTATACTTCCAACTTTATTCGCACCTGCCGTTTCAAAACTCCATCCAAATTGTAGTTTGTCTCTCTTATGCATCAAACAATCTTCAACTCCAGTCTACATACAATAGGGCTGACTTCGATACTTGTGTCAGAAATTTATCTTTATATTCTGTACTATGTAGTGCATGTTTTAGAATTCGTCCCAAAAATCACACTTTCGGGGCTTGTCAATTGGATGCTGCATGATCACATTTATTTTGAGACTTCGTTTCAAGTCGTTGTTTTGATGGTAACCTCTTGTTCGAACGTACAGAAATTAAGCGGCCGCGCCAAAACGTGAATCCCCGTGAATTTCGCAAGCTTTTCTCTTCATCGAAGTATCTTCATCACTCTCACAAATCGTACAATGAAATCATTTTGTTCGACAATATTTCGACGATTACATATCAAATAAGTACATTTCATACGCCACAAAATTTCTCAAACTTATTTACACCGTTTTTGCAGTTTTAACTATTTTATAACATATCAACGGCGGCGACGACAACTCTGCGCACAATCCGTTGAATGCGAAAAAAACACAAATTATGAAAAACGCAAGACAGCGATAAAATCCGACGGCGACAACGTCATTCGTCATTTTTCGAACGAGAAAAAGCTGTTTTACATTTTTTGTTCTAAAAATTCCTGCTTCTGAATATTGGCGTCGAAGCCGCGGATGATCTCAAAAATTTCGGTGTACAGGTAATGGGACGGGCGAATGTTCAATTAAATCATTCGTCATCGTCTTCGTCGTCGTCTTCACCGTCGTCGTTCATGGCGGCTTGCGCTGGCGCTGAATTTAAAGCTCCGCTACCGGCCGCACCAGTCGGCTTCCTGGGCGCCGGCTTTTTACCCGCTTTATAATCGCGCATTTCCTAAGAACAAATTATAACGATGAATAACGATAGACATACAAAATTGACTAATTTCAATAACCGTGAAAAAAGTCGAATAGCCTGATTTTGAACCATTGATCATAAGATTCTAGAGAATTAAAAACTGGACTAGGTAACATGTAATTTTCGAGAATCTACTTCTATAAAAATCCAGAAAACGAGTTAATCTCTGTTCTGGACAAATGTTGATTAACGTAACATTGTAAACTTACGACTTCGTAACGGCCTTTGTCCCGCTGGGCCATTTCCTCGTATTTTCGTTTTGTCTCTTCGCTTAAGTCTTTCCACTGGCGTCCTAGTTCCTGGGCAACTTGTCCTACTTTCCATTCCGGGTGCGACTGTTGAACTTCGGGGCGTTTATCGTGTGAAAAGAAGAAGAAGGCCGACCTAGGATGACAAATCGTTTATAACTCGTGAAGTTTCAACTCGTCAAGATTATCTAAGTAAGATTTCCTGATTCGTTATTTTCGTGAAACAGTGACGAGTACAGAATTCTGAAGCCCACATGCTTACTCGACATCATTATCGTATCGTCGTGATGCCACAACGCAGATCTTCAATTAGTTTTAAAATTCAGTTTAGTGCAACCACACTACACGAGAGACAAGGAAGATATTGCACTGATAAGAAATGGCACTTGTAGAACACATTAAATATTTAATGAAAGGAGTGAATTAATGGATACCTAAGCACTCTATGGCTTATCGAATTTTTTCCAATGTTTTTACATATATAAGCCTAAGCCCAAGGCTAAGCCATAGCCTATTGTGTGTAAACCATACAACCTATGGGTAAAAAACCTGAGAAAAATTCGACAGACACTAAAGTCCACATAAGTGCTAATTAATGCATATCGCACATGGTGGAGTTATATAAAAAATTACGCTGCGATCAAGACACAATTCATGTATTTCGTCCAAGAACACATTAGAGAGCTTTTGCATAGCTAGATTGCAGAAATGCAACGCCTTCGAAATCTGGTAGAAATAACCGGGATTTCGAGGGGTATGTTACGCTGCTGAAAAAAAGTAGTATTTCGGCTCACCATGCTAATTTTGATAAAAATCAAGTCAAAAGGAGTGCCGGGATTCTGGCTTGGTTAGTAACCGTTCCACATGCCTGTTATACAGTTGCTGATTTCAAAACATTGTCATGAATCCCCGCTTACCCTCCTCTCATACCTGTAATTGAAGGACCGAAGGTTGGGGGACCCTATGACTTGGTCGGACCTAGTACCCAAATGTTGGGACCCCTTCAATTCATAAATTGTTGAAAAATTACATTCTTGGAAAAATTTTCAGCATTTTTGGGACCCCCACGATTTTGGGAGAACTCCGCAACCGGTCGGACCTCTTGCAGCTATTCCCTCCTCCAGGCAAATAAACAAAACTCACAACGCGCGTTTCGGCGCATCCGGATCTTTTTTGCTGCGTTTTCGTTTGCGCATGGCATCTTCACCGCCGAACGCCATACATTCCGATTGGTATCTTTCGGCGTCCTTTTGCGCTAATTCGTAGAAACGTTGTTTTTCACTCTGCGTCATAGTCTAGAAAAAGCAGCGAAATATTTACAAAAATCGACATACAGCAAATACTGTCAACACGTTAACCTTCCATTTTTCGGAACATTTCTTCGAAATTTCCGTCACTTGAACATTTTCGCTGGGATACTTTTTCTTATGTTCTTCGTAACACATTTTGACGAAAAATCCGTACGGCGACGTTTTGCCTCTCGGCTTGCTGGAATCGCGCGGCATGGTGTAAAACTAATAATCTCGTTGATCCAACGACGGAAGTTCCGAAGATTACTAATAATCGAAGCAAAACCTAGAAAGAGTGTGGTACGATCACTCATAGGGGAGTCAAATTTTCGCGCGCGACGTATCGTAAAGCGCGCCAATTTTTGAATTGAGCGCTCTAATGAATCATACTGTAGAGAAGCTTCAAGCGGAAAGCTTTCAAAATGAAAGAACGAGATGGGAGTGGAGAGTAGTGCTGATCAATCAATATCATCAATGATGTAAACTTTAAAAAGTGTAAATTTCATAAAATTCTCCTATACCACAACGTTACAACAAGAATTCAGTATAGGACATTGGAAAATGTATACGCATATAGTCTATCTCAACAACGCAGCATAATATAGAATAGACCGGTATATATTTTCTACTAGAGAAAAATGCGCGATGTGTGTAGAGAAAGAGCTCCATATGCCCATACTATAACGACGGAGGCCCAGCAACATAAAATATACAGGTTCAGCATTGTAGATACGATGGGGTACCCATACACACACTACCGTCATCGCTATTATACACAGCGTAGATACGGGCCCACATAGAAAACATAGGAGCATATATTTTAGAACAGGCTGCCCGAGCCCAATTATATGTGTGGTGTGTGTGCTATGCCGTCGACATATAGAAATGCAAGGCAGCAGCCTAGAAGACGCTGTGTAGTATAGTCATAGTCAGGGGCCTTCCACGTATCATATATATCTTCAACATTATGTCGATATTCATGGTTTTACGGGCCCGTCTCCACGCACTAATGGTTAACGTTATGCACAGGGAAAAGGGCTTCAGTCTTCTCTTTCGCATATGGATTTCGCTATACATTACGTGCTAAAGAATATAAAACTCATTGCTTAGGAGTTAAGGGACGGGATGAGAACGCATATACAATATACCCACATGCAACGGACACACATAGACCTTTCTCTAGAATATAGGAAGCATAAAGTCTTATACTTATGCATCAAGCCTGCCTTATTTTATATCCCCACGAACGCTATATTCTTTTCTCGGTTGGTTGCGGCAGCACTACCTATCCATCACATACAGGCTTCATACAGTAATGAAAAATACGGTTGGATTTTTTGCTCTCATTTCGACGCACTACAGTACAGTAAAAACGCTTTCTATAAAATATGCCCCGAGCGTACGTACAGACGAACAAACTCATGAACGCGAGCTGACTGAACTCGTACGTGCTATATAGCGAAGTAAAGTTTTCCGCGCGCACATTTTACAGTTCGAGGAGCGAGCCAGACTGAGCATGCCTGACCATCATCACATAACGTGATCATTAGGAAAGGTGGATTGTTTCCCTATCGTTTTTACTTTTTACTATGTAATGCATTTCTGAGGATAAAAACCATGACATAGTAGAGGACGGAATTTTACTTGGACAGATCGCAATCGCAAATGAATTGTTTGCTACTCACATATGCAGTTTCGTGATCAACCGCTACCAACGTTTCACCGGGCAAGACAATGTAAGGAGCGAAATTGAAGCAAAAAAATATAATGTATTAGAAAAGTTTACCTAGTGATTGAACTCATACTGAGCACCAGATGACTTGTTAAGGCAGATTCATACATCATCCGGCGTCCGGCAAGTTATTTTTAGCTTCCGGCATTCAGTGTCCGGTAATCCATCTTCCGGCATCCGAATTCTGATCGCAATGCCGGTCCGGCAACTTGCCGGATTGGATGGCGATTCATACTTCTTCCGGCGCCGGAAAGGCCGGGGGACAATTTATTCTTAGTTTTACTATGTTTAAATACTTTGAAATCTGTTCAATATTTTGTATAAAAAAGTAAAAAGTTTTCATAAAAAGAAAATGTTTCAAAAAAATGTATATATTTTTTTAAAAAGTTGAAAAAAGTGAAAAGTTTCAATAAAAAAGTTTTTATATGACTACACTGCACATATATGCTTTCAAGAACGGAAAAAACATTCAAAATATTCAGCAATCAAAAATTGAATGAACGTCATGATTAAGAACACAAAATTTCGCCTTAACTAAAAAATCAATATCTCCCACATACATTGTACATACCTGTAATTGAGGGGGTTGGAGGGACCCCCACCCCCTCAATTATTTGTAAAAAAATTGTAAAACTTGAAAAAATATGAATTTGTAAATTGCCAGTGTTGAGATTTTTCACATATTTTTGGTCGAAATTGATTATTTTTAGTCAGATAAACTTTAGCCGAAAGCTTTCGTTTTGAAGTCGAAACCACATATTTTCTTCCAAGTGGAAAAACAACCGACCACTTAAACGCCAGGGAACTACTGCTCAAACGCCTGTATTGCTGACTGTAGGAGTAAAAAAAGCAAAAAATCTTATATTCAGAGAAAATTAAAAAAAATTATTTGTGGACTTTTATTTGGAACATTGCTGTAGATCTTTTTTTTTGTGCATAATACTTGCACTCTGCATGCAGAACTCATAAATAAACATGCTATTTCGGCTGGGAAAAATCTACAGGTTTTGTGTATGGATCTGTAGAAATGCTATTACATAATTACTAACAACCTAGTGGAATTATTTTTAAATCGGAATTTTTTAAATTAAAAAAAAGTGAATTGTGGGCCAATTACTGGGCGCGAATTGTGTTGGTGGCGAATTGTCCGGGGACAAACTGCAGTGGGGGCGAATTACCAGGGGCAAATTTTGGGGGACGAATTGCTGGAGGCGAATTGTCCGTATCCCACTTGGTCAACCCTATACCCAACCCCCCCCCCCCAAACTACGAAAAAATTAAGAAAAAAGTGGCTTTTTTGGGGAAATTTTTGAAATTTTTCCGACTTTTTGGAGTCGTTTCGACCCTTCTCCCCAAAATTTTGGAAATTTCGGAATCTCCACCCCAAAATTTGCGGTTTACCCCCCCCCCCAAACTGGTCGGACCTCCTACAGGTAAGACATTGTATATGCAAAAACCAATTAAACACGTGGTTCTTTTAAAATTACATACAAAATATGCTTTCCGGCATCCTCCAGTCTTCCGGCAAGAAAATCGAACGGCAGCGTGGGAATCCGAAAAAATGACGTCATCCGGTGCCGGAACGCCGGACGACTTGCCGGATCAAAAATCTAAAAATAGACTTTTTTCGTACGCCGGACGCCGGATGAAGTATGAATCCGCCTTTAGTTAGCGTCAGTTTTTCATGTCTACAGTTGCTTATGCAGATCATCATCCGTTTTACAGCACGAAGCGCATCGGCCTCACGGAGAAGACCAATTGCAACAATGTTAATCATAATTCTGAAGATGTCGATAATTGAAGCATAGCATACCCAATCTCCAGCAAACTCAATAGTTGACTATCGAAAAACAGACTCTGTGATCTTAATGTGCAGACAATTAACCAACTCATTCAACTAAAACATTGAGCAACAACGACATATGGTAATATGCTTCCACTGCTTCTTCGACTGAGTCCTCTGATTTTTTTTCTTAAGAGAAGACGAAATTAAGAGCTAACGGAAGTCGGCTTCATCTTGTCGTTGAAGAATTTGGAATTTTTTCTAGTCTGAGTCAAGTTCTCCGTGACATTTTATCAATTTTTTATTATGAAAATAAGCTCAAATATTCATTGCCAGCTTACTAATCGAGGATTCCTAGAAGTTGGTGAGGTGCCAGCTGATTCAGCGGGGTGGGGGACAGGTTTTTTTGGTTTGAACACCAGGAACCAAATAGCTCCTAGGGCTAAATTTTTAAGGGCCAAATTGAAATTTTGGGAGCCAAAAATTTATAATTGAAGAATATCGAAAAATGGGCTTGTAACACACTGTGGAACGCATACATGTAATTGGGGGGGAAGTGCTATGGGAAACCCCCCCAAGAAATCGTCGACCATATGGCTAGCCATTGGGTGACCCCCCCAGGATTTTCCAATCCTATGGCTAGCCATATGGTAGCCCTAGGGACCCCCATAGTTTTAGTCGGAAAAATACTGAAAAATGTCAATTTTCTTGGCGCTTCGCGCCATAAGTACATATTTTATCATTTTTTAGACAAAAATGACTACTTTTAAACCGGTTTTCGGACATTTTTCATGGAAAAAAATCGAATTTTTTTCCCTTCGGGGACCCCTCCCCCAAAATTTTGGGAATTACTGACCCCCGGCCCCAAAAAAGTGCTCCAACCCCCCCAGACCTCGGAGCTCCGTTACATGGTGGAACGTATATATAATTAAATTGTATGGACAGTTGATAGGTGTTCGAAAAAATTGCTGTTCAGTATCTTATTTTCAAGCAGCGTTTTTCGTTCACAAGCTTTTTTTACATGTACAAATATCGGTCAAGAAATCTTTGTGCAAAGAAAATTTTTATGCAAAAAAATTATTTTGTTTATTTTTGCGCAAACCCTCTCCCAGGATGGCACTTGTTCTTATTCTTCTGTCGTTTCCTCCTTTCCAACATTACGCAACGAAAATTTTTTTAGATTCTGACATTCTAAAATGCTGGATAACATGTTAAATCGTTTTACAAATTAAAAAATACATTCATACTTTCATAAGTTTGAGAAAATTCGAATTAAACCTGAAATTTATGGAAATCGCCCATTATATGGTTATGAATTCAAACGTGGCTCCATATTTAAAATAATACTTGGAAAAATTGAGATTTTGACCTCTTAAATGCACCAAAATTCATATTTTCCTTGTCGAACCTCCATATTTTTTTCCTTCATCGAAAATTTGCCTCCCCAGAAAGTTTGATTTGTGGAAAAACGGTGAATAGACCGACCCAAAAAAATACAATTAAATCCGGCGCGAAGCACCCGAGAATTTTTGTTGTTTTATGATTTTAAAGCCTGTAAAGCACCTACTTTAAATCTAAAATTGAATGAAAATAACTATAATTCATTAAAATATAAATAGATAAGTCAAAATTTTAGGAGCCAGAATGGCTCCTAGACCTAAAATTTTAGGAGCCATTTCCAAACTTTTAGGGGCCCAGGCTTCTAAAATAATTAAAAAAGCCTAAAAAGCCTGCTAAGTATACTGACCCCGGGTCAGTATAGTTGACCCTTCTACCTACCTGGACACCTTCTGGTCCGAAAAAGATCGTCAAACACGCCTAGAACTTTTTCGACGACAGTTTTTTTAATTATTTTATGAATGTTTTGTATGAAAAACATACTTGTGGAGCTTCTTTTGCTTTTTTGCTCACTCACCCCCATCTCGATGAAAAGTCTGGGGACCCTGTCCCCTAGGAAGTTCTTGCCGTGCATGTCTGCATTAGGTCTGCACATCTGATCAAGGTTTACGTCATGGTTAATTTTTACTTTTTAAAGTCCACGAAAACGCATCTTTTCGGTTTAGAGTTCCCCAAAATGTTTTCCACAATGAGAACTATACCCAAATTTTTTTCCTCATTTCAAAATTTTTTTTCCTCAAAAGACCTTATTTGAGGTAAAAAACGGTATTTCTAATCCAAAAAAAATTTCGGCGCAATGCGCCAATCAAGTTATTCATAGCATGGTTTTCATTTTTTCTCCAAAACACTGAAAATTGGGTTTCAAAACCCTAAAACCGACGCGAATCGGATCGGATGAAATGTAAGCAGCAATTTTATTTGTGCACGAACATTTGTGCCAATTGGCACAAGAGGCCAAAAAAATTTGTGCCAATAGCACAGAAAAATTTTTTATACTAGAAACATACTGAAAATTGCGGTAAAGTTTTAGGCCAGAAGTTTGATAAAAATATACCTAATTAAAGCTAAGTTTAAATTTGATGCACTAATTTTTTGTAGGAATCGTGACCAACCAATTTTTCAGCTAACCATGTCAATGAGATAACAAAAAACTGTGCAAGAAAATGGTTCACGACGCCTCAAAAAGAAATGGAATGCTGAGAAAATATAAATACTCTAGAATTGTTCAGGAAGTTCATACTGATTCAATTTTCGACTACGAATATCTTATATAACGTAAAGACTAGCGAAAATAAAGTCGGAAATTGTGCAAATTTTCGATCAAAACATCGTATACCAACGATATCGATTTTTCTATCTGAATTAATCAAACGTAAAGAGTAAGAATTCGAATTTTAAATCCTAATCTGGACTAAAAAAACAGAAAATATTCCGAATTTTTCCTGATTCATCAGTCATTGACAGCCTATAAAGTTTGCTGCAACTAATACACTGTTCGCAGAGAACTCGTTCGTTCATACTAATACACTGTTCGCAGAGAACTCGTTCGCGCCCGGGTCTACGAGTAATTAATATTATATAAACTGACTCGGCGCGAAACGCCGAAAATTTTTTGAATTTCCAGCCCTTAAAACGTCTAAAAATCAGGGAAATTTAAAGTTTGACTAGCCAAAAATTTTGTGCCAATTGGCACAAACGCTCAAAATTTTTTGTGCCATTCCAAATTTTCTTGTGCCAAAAACCATGTTCTGGTACAAAAAAAACACTGAATGTAAGAAAACTAGATTTTGAAAGTTTTTCCGATAAAATTAAGCGAATTTATTGATTTTATAAACAGCAACCAAAAAAATTCCTGCAACAAAAATTTTTTCCGAGGTTATACATTGCAACCTGTCCTGTGGGAAAAGATCAACAGTTGCTTTCATACCTGTAAGACCTCCGACCAGTTGGGGGGGGGGGGGTAAATCCGAAATTTTGGGGGGGGGGGTAGGAAGAAGTCGAAATTTTTCCCAAAAAAGGCCAAAAAACATACACTTTTTGACAAATTTTTTTAATTTTTTCCCAACTGGGGAGGGGGTTGGGGGGGAAAATCATTTTGGGTACTGGGTTGGCCAAGTTGGGGGGGTCCCCCCCCAACCCCCTCCCCAAGTACAGGTATGGTTGCTTTGCTGTGTGCAAAAAAACCCAGCAGGCAAATCTGTAACAAAGATCAGCCCTGCTACAATACAGTATATTTGATATGAATTTGACAGGCGCCAGTAAATTTTATGTGCCTCTGTAAACGTGGTGGTCAATTTCAGAATTTAACTCGTACATCCACGTCTGAAATAATACGTCGACTTTACAAAGTTGGCATTCCAATTAGCTTATCGGACTATGCAGCTTCAGAAGAAAACTCCCGCGTATGCTTCTGGTTTTTAATCTTCAAGTGCATTCCTTTCATTCCGAGACTCATTACAAGAACCTACAGTTATAGAAGGGTCATTCCACAGCTAAGGGTCAAATTTCGGAAATCTTCTCTATCTGCACGACCACCTCAAATTTCGAAAAAGTCATTGCGAAAAAGAACTTTTTGAAAAATCAAAGGTAAACTCATACACTGTTGCCAGGTGCAGTAGAATTCTACTGTTTTCAGTAGAATTTTTACTCAACAGTGGCAGTGGCAGTAGAATGCCATTCACAGTAGAATTTGCAGTAGAATTTGTTGTATTGCAGTAGTAGTCAGTAGAATGTCAATTTTCCAGTAGAATTCAGTAGAATTATCTGTTTCTCAGTATAAGTCAGTAGAAATGAGAAGATTACTATAGCTAATTTGACTCAGTTTATGTTACTGTAATGAGCGTTGATTATGATTAGAAAGCTTAATTTAACTTTAAAAACTGAAAAGTATTAACTATCCAGCGCCTAAGCCTATGCTATATACGTATAACACGCTGAGACCATGTGATTTTTTTAGTCGAGCGAAGTTTGGCGTCTCATCCGTCGAATTCACCAAACACTGGGAGGATATGTTTCATTGTTGCCAGCTATCTCACTCTTCACCGTCTCTCCAGTCCCCATTTTGGTTGATTTTTCTTCTTCGATTTTAGTGTAGGTTTCGCCTCTCAGTTCTGAAATCTAGTATAATTAGTTTTTTTGACCTGGCAAAACTGCTAACCAGTGCAGTATAGTGTTGTCAAATGTCAAATGGGCATTTATTTTGCTCCAATTCTAGATTACCATTTTTTCCCTCGGCAACATTTTCAACATGAGAACCCGGGCCAAAATATTTTCCGCATTTCAGAAAAACGTTCCTCAAAGTTTTACTAGCAGAAAAACATATTACGTCAAAGGCAGGCTTTTTTTCATTCTTCGACCTCGAGCCAGTTGGCTTGTAGGTCCAAAATTTTACAAGCCATTTCATAATTTTACAAGCCAACTTTTTTCATAACTTTTCATATGTGTTAAAGTCACGCATTTCACAAGTTAATATGATTATTAACGTTATTTGCTTGCTTTAGGTATAGAATGTTCTACCCAGGGATGGAAAAACCCATTTTTCAAAATTTTGGCTTGGTGTTTTTTGGGTTTAATGGTTTTTTCTGGTTTCTTTGGGTTTATTAAGGGTTTTCTGGGTTTAATGTGGGTTTCATTTTGTAATCATTTTAAAACACTATCAAGATTTATATAATGATTACATAAAAGTTAATCAAATGCGATCAAAATTATACTTATATAAATGCGAAAAATCAAAGGCAATTTTTGCTTGTGACGTCATCTGCTGAGAATTTAGTTCTCAAAAGTGAAACTTTTTTGGGAGAAACAACTTTCAAACAGCCTAAAACGATTTTCTCAAGTCAGATAAATCATTTATACGCTTTATAATTCAAGTTTACGAAAAAATTTTGAAAAATTCAAAAAACTGATTTTAACAAATGCCCAAAACCCAAAATTTGCTGGTTTTTAAATTCAGAAAACCCAAAACAAACCAAAAAATCCAAAACCCAAAAAAGCCACTTTGCCAACCATGGTTCTACCGTACTTTATAACACATAAAAGTTGCAGTTTTTGAGGTGACAATAGGAAACTATCATTAAATGGGCAGGATTTTACTTTATGTAAATACGCTTCTTTTCAATTGATATGCAAATTTATACAAATTCAAGGTTGTTGGACGCTTTAGCAAGAAGAATTAAACTGCAGAAAGGGTTTCAAACCTTGGTGTTTGGGGTGACTAACAGTGTGATTCTCCACTGCACCACTTATGGAAAAAGTCATTGGGTAAAAACACGCTGCTGTAATTTTAAATATTCTTTCTCGTAAAATTGCATCAAAATAACTAATTTAAAGGGGTACACCAGCTTCAACTCTAAAATGATAATTTCACAGTGTAAATTATAGCGGAAAACATAGAAAAAAATCAAAAATGGTTTTTCGAAATATGGAAAAACTTCTCCTCAACTTCTCGCAAAGTGGTTGGTTCAAGTTTCATCTCAAGTTTCTTATCATCAATATTCTCTACTACATAGATCTTATGCATTATATGTTATTTACACGATGGCAGTGATATCGAATATGAAGAAGCGTTCAATGTTGTTGATCAAATAAACGTCTGATATAGTTTATATAATGTTTTTGATGATTTATCAGTGTTTTTCATTTACATTCAAGCTATTTTCAATGTTCTCGAGTGTCAGTAGAATTTCGGTAGAATTTTTCAAAGTCAGTAGAATTGCAGCAGAATTTCAGTTGTTAAACGAGATGTAGTTTCAGTAGAAACTTTGTTGAACCACCCGGCAACAGTGAACTCATTGTCTTTCGTTGTCATCAGATGGCCATGCTGCCCGACAATACACTTATTCCAAGAATACTCTGTTTCTTTCTAGACTGAATTATACTGAGCAGCAGTAGTAGCAAAATGGTTCTGGAGAAATCATTATCGTGCATGATCATACAAAACTGACTGATCAATTTCATACTAGTTTATTAGAAAATGCCCCGATGGGGCAGAAAAAAGGAGAATATACTTGCTTCGACAGTTGCAATGGTAAAAAAGAAGTGGACTAGATTTTTGAGAACTTGGGTCAAAGTTGGGAAAAATTCACTTCCTTTACATTGGATTTTCATTCTTTCTCAAAAAAAATTGTCTATGTCTGTGAAAAAGTATATTCTGCAGCACGTGCATTTTGTCCTTCAACTGGCATCAACTACAGTAAACTTTTCCTATATGAAAATTATATGCACCTGACTTCAAGTGTAAAGAAATGGTAAACTGATAGCATTCTAACTCCCGACCAATTCAAAACTCCTGCCTTTCACACTAGCTGAGAAATAGTGAGGGAGGCATATTATAGTCATTTTCAGAACTACAAAGGAACCTGAGGTTCATTGCACTAACCCAACATGAAGATAATTTCAACATTGGGATTAAATTGATGATCTTGAGTTTGAGCTATTCACAATGTCCAAATTATTTTCTTCCAATGCACAAATCATACTCACTTCAGGATTAACTAAAACTGAGGTTTAAGTTCGGGTTTGGGAATTGCAGAAATTTTTATATTTATTTGTTTTAGAGATGAGAAAATTATGCGAAAATTTTAGTGCAACCCAACAGCTCGAGCTGGGGATAATCTCGACATTGAGCTCATTATGAACTGGATGACATTAAAATTATACTGAACTTGAGATCAAACTGAGTGGCCTTTTTGTTCGAGATTACCATGAGCTTGAGCTCAGACCCCTTTAGTGCAACTGGAATTTGGTTACAGTGATTGGGCACCGATCTGCAAATGGGAGAACAGAGTAAAGCATACAAAAACGCACCTGATTTAGGCCTGCCTATATCAGGAGTGTGCGCGAAATCACCTACCCGGTTCTCCCGGACTCTACTCGCACTCCCACGGCAACAGTACGACTTTTTTGAAAGCAAGATTGGAGCGACAAAGATGGGTGAAATTGCTTCCCATATGCAATCCCCCAAAAAGCGCTTTTTCTGCAAATTTCAGTTTAAATCTGTGAATGATGCTCTCAAAAACTGTAAATGATGCTATTTTGTTCAATAGTCAAATAGAAGAGAACTAGTTTATTAGAAAATGCCCCGATGGGGCAGAAAAAAGGAGAATATACTTGCTTCGACAGTTGCGATGGTAGAAAAAGAAGTGGACTAGATTTTTGAGAACTTGGGTCAAAGTTGGGAAAAATTCACTTCCTTTATATTGGATTTTCATTCTTTGGCAAAAAAATTGTCCATGTCTGTGGAAAAGTATACTCTGCAGCATCGTGCATTTTGTCCTTCAACTGGCATCAACTACAGTAAAATTTTTCTATATGAAAATTATATGCACCTGACTTCAAGTGTAAAGAAATGGTAAACCGATAGCATTCTAACTCCCAACCAATTCAAAACTCCTGCCTTTCACACTAGCTGAAAAATAGTGAGAGAGGCATATTATAGTCATTTTCAGAGCTATAAAGGAACCTGAGATTCGTTGCACTAACCCAACATGAGGATAACCTCAACATCGGGATTAAATTAATGATCCTGAGTTTAAGCTATTCACAATGTCCAAATTATTTTCTTCCAATGCACAAATCATACTCACTTCAGGACTAACTAAAACTGAGGTTTAAGTTCGGGTTTGGGAATTGCAGAAATTTTTATATTTATTTGCTTTAGAGATGAGAAAATTATGCGAAAATTTTAGTGCAACCCAACAGCTCGAGCTGGGGATAATCTCGACATTGAGCTCATTATGATCCGGATGACATTCAAATTATACTGAACTTGAGATCAAACCGAGTGACCTTTTTGTTCGAGATTACCTTGAGCTCGAGCTCAGACCCCTTTAGTGCAACTGGGATTTGGTTAAAGTGATTGGGCACCGATCTGCAAATGGGAGAACAGGGTAAAGCATACAAAAATGCACCTGATTTAGGCCTGCCTATATTAGGAGTGTGTGCAAAATCCCGTACTCGGTTCTCCTCAACTCTACTCACACTCCCACGGCAACAGTACGACTTTTTTGAAAGCAATATCGGAGCGACAAAGATGAGTGAAATTGCTTCCCATTGGCAATCCTGCAAAAAGCGCTCTTCCTGCAAGTTTCAGTTTAAATCCAAAAACTGTTAATGATGCTATTTTGCTCAATAGTTAAATAGAAGAGAATAAATTTGTTTGTAGGTTGTAATCAGTAGAACTTACGGAGTGAATTCTATATGATATGTTTATAAAATGAGTGAATGAAACATATCTTGCACAATCAATTTAGTTCTTAGAAGACTTTGTGCTGTAGCTCTTTCTTCTAAAAAAGCTGAATGGGATTTTATGTGCCACTTTCCCTCAGTTGATTCCTTTTGTTGACACCAAATTCAGTAAAAATGTTTAACACAGTTGGAAGCAAACATGTGTGAGAGGGGACATGGGGAAACTTCTACGAGTGTTTTGAAACTGGAAAATTTGTTATGGAAAAAATTTTTTGGTCAACTTTTTCTGAATTTTTTGTCTCAAAAAATTCTAAAACACCAAGGTCCACCCCTGTACCCTCCTAAAAATTTCAGAGATGCACATGCTTGGTTGGAAAGTGTGTTGATGCACTCAGCTGCAGAATATACTTTTTCACAGACATAGACAATTTTTTTGCGAAAGAATGAAAATTCAATATAAAGGAAGTGAATTTTTTCCAACTTTGACCCAAGTTCTCAAAAATCTAGTCCACTTCTTTTTCTACCATGGCAACCGTCGAAGCAAGTATATTCTCCTTTTTTCTGCCCCATCGGGGCATTTTCTAATAAACTAGTTCACCTCTTTTTAGTGGGCCTCAACCATGCACGAAAACCTTCATAGAAGCATATTGAAGTTTTAAATTTGATCTTCACGTCAAAAAAACAATAAAAAACCATCTTTTGAAGAAAAAACAATAAAAAACCACCTATTGAATTCCTCATGGTCTAGAATTCTTCAACCCGAAAAAATCGCAGGAATACCTTTGTTTACACTCGATATGAATTAGTGTGTAAAGTGATCACATTTATTAAATTCTCAGTGATCGAAAACCCCTCCCAAAGAAAATTTTTTTGTGTAAAGTGATCGCATTCAATTCTGAATGGTCGAAAACCCCTTCCACAAAAAAATTACGAAAATAGGCTTGGTTAAATCCAGAATAATTTTTTTGTGTAAAGTGATGCATCCATTGAATTCCCCGCAGTCGAAAACCCCTTCCATAGAAAATCACAAAAATATGCTTTTTTACACCCCAGATAGATTTTTGTGTAAAATGACGTATCCATTGAATTTTCCGCAGTCGAAAACACCTTCCACAAAAAATAACGAAAAAACACTTGTTTACACCCGGAATAGTTTTATATGTAAGATGATCGCATTCATCAAATTCCCCATGGTTGAAAACCCCTTCCACTGAAAAATCTCGAAAATACGCTTGTTTACTCACGGGATAATTTTTTGTGTAAAGTGATCACATTCATGGAATTCATTGTGGTCGAAAATCCCCTCCACAAGAAAATTACGGCAATAGGCATGTTTACACCCTGGATAACTATTTTGTGTAAAGTGAAGCATCCATTGAATTCCCCGCAGTCGAATACCTCTTCCACAGAGAATCACAAAAATACGCTTGTTTACACCCAGGATAGTTCTTTTATGTAAGATGATCACATTCATCAAATTCCCCGTGGTCGAAAACCCCTTCCACTGAAAAATCACGAAAATACACTTGTTTACTCACGGGATAATTTTTTGTGTAAAGTGATCACATTTATTGAATTCCTCGTGGTCGAAAACCTCTTCCAGCAAAAAATCACGAAAATATGCTTGTTTACACATTGGATAATTTTTTTGTGTAAAGTGACCATATCTATTGAATCCCCGCGGTCGAAAACTCCCTCCACTGAAAAATTACGGAAATACGCTTGTTTACACCAAGGATAATTTTTTGTGTAAAGTGACCGCGTCCATCAAATTCCCAATGGTCGAAAACCCTAGCAACCCAAAAATCCCAATAAGGCTACAGGTTCAATTGAAACTGGAAAAAAATTAGTAGTGCATTATGCAGCAAAAAATTATTTTTTTGAACCCATAAGTATTATATAACAAAATTGAGGAATTTGGCGTTTTCCGGGACTTTGAACAACCATATAATTGAATTGAGGCCATATTTCAAAGAAAAAAAAATTCGCATTTGAGATTACACCCCCAAGATGCTTAGGCCAAAGTATGAAGGTTGGATATGGCACACCGATTGCTGGGCATGGTGGAACTGGAGGGCCTTAAAAAGTGCGTTTTTTACCTGTTTTTGGGGCCACACCGAGCACCACTTGCAGATAAAGGCGAAATGACAAAAGGCACCCCATAGTTTGCCCTTATGCCCGATATTATGCAAAAAACCCGAAGGTTCTAGCTCTTACCGTTTTGGCTCTAGAGGGGGGTACATGAAATTTGAGGGCCAAGTATATTATAGGTTGACGCTGTCGCGCCACATATGATAAACTTGTTTCTAGCTTGCAATCGGTAGAACTTACGGAGTGAATTCTATGCGATATTTCATATAAAATGAGTGAATGAAACGTATCTTGCACAATCAATTTAGTTCTTAGAAGACTTTGTGCTGTAGCTCTTTTTCTAAAAAAGCTGAATGGGATTTTATAAGCCACTTTTCCACATGATTCCTTTTGTTGACACCAAATTCAGTAAAAATGTTTAACACAGTTGGAAGCAAACATGTGTGAAAGGGGACATGGGGGTACAAACTTCCACAAGGGTTTTGGAACTGGAAAATTTGTTATGCAAAAAATTTTTTGGTCAACCTTTTTTTGAATTTTTTGTCTCACAAAATGCTAAAACATCAAGGTCCACGCCTGTACCCTCCTAAAAATTTCAGAGATGCACATGGTTGGTTGGAAGGTGTGTTGATGCACTCAGCTGTAGAATATACTTTTTCACAGACATAGACAATTTTTTTGAGAAAGAATGAAAATCCAATGTAAAGGAAATGAATTTTTCCCAACTTTGACCCAAGTTCTCAAAAATCTAGTCCACTTCTTTTTCTACCATCGCAACTGTCGAAGCAAGTATATTCTCGTTTTTTCTGCCCCATCGGGGCATTTTCTAATAAACTAGTTCACCTCTTTTTAGTGGGCCTCAACCATGCAGGAAAACCTTCATAGAAGCACATTGAAGTTTTAAATTTGGTCATCTGCCCTTTAAAAAAGCAATAAAAAAACTTCAAGCAACGAATTCTCACCTCCTGCAAAAGTAAAGGATGTGTAAACAGCATATTACTTTAAAAACGTTGTAAAGATACTGAAAGGTGACCATATCTATTGAATTCCTCATGGTTTAGAATCCTTCAACCAAAAAAAATTGCAGAAATACATTTGTTTACATGTGTAAACTGACTCCGTCCATTGAATTTCCCATGGTCAGAAACATCTTCCCTCGAAAATCGCAGAAATACATTTGTTTACGCTCAATATGAATTAGTGTGTAAAGTGATCACTTTCATTAAATTCCCAGTGGTCGAAAACCCCTCCCACATACAACTCATGAAAACATACTTATAATTTTTTGTGTAAAGTGACACATCCATTGAATTTCCTGCAGTCGAAAACCCCTTCCATAAAAATCACGAAAAGATGCTTGTTTGCACCCGCCATAGTTTTTTTGTAAGATGATTGCATTCATCAAATTCTCCATGATCGAAAACCCCACCCACCAGGAAATCACGAAAATACGTTTGTTTACAACCGGTATAACTTTTTGTGTAAAGTGATCGCATTTATCAAATTCCCTGTGGTCGAGAACCCCTTCCAGCAAAAAATGACGAAAATACGTTTGTTTACACACTGGATAATTTTTGGTGTAAAGTGATCACATTCATTGAATTCCTTGTGGTCGAAAATCCCATCCACAAAAAAATTACGGCAGTATGCTTGTTTACACCGTGGATGATTTATTTGTGTAAAGTGAGGACATCTATTGAATTTCCCGCAGTCCAAAACTCCCACCACTGAAAAATCAGGGAAATACGCTTGTTTACACCCGGGATAATTTTTCGTGTAAAGTAAGGGCATCTATTGAATTCCCCGCGGTCGAAAACTCCCTCCACTGAAAAATCACGGAAATACGCTTGTTTACACCCGGGATAATTTTTTGTGTAAAGTGACTGCATCCATCAAATTCCCAATGGTCGAAAACCCTTGCAGCCCAAAAATCTCAATAAGGCTACAGGTTTATTTGAAACTGCTAAAAAATTAGTAGTGCATTATGCAGCAAAAAATTATTTTTTTGAACCCATAGTATTATATAACAAAATTGGGAAATTTGGCGTTTTCCGGGACTTTGGACAACCATATAATTGAATTGAGGCCATATTTCAAAAAAAGAAAAATTCGCATTTGAGATTACACCCCCAAGATGCTTAGGCCGAAGTATGGAGGTTGGATATGGCACACCGATTGCTGGGCATGGTGGAACTGGGGGGGCCTTAAAAAGTGCGTTTTTTACCTATTTTTGGGGCCCCACCGAGCACCACTTGCAGATAGAGGCGAAATGACGAAAGGCACCCCATAGTTTGCCCCTATGCCCGATATTATGCAAAAAACCCGAAGGTTCTAGCTCTCACCGTTTTGGCTCTAAGGGGGGGGGACATGAAATTTGGGGGCCAAGTATATTATAGGTTGACGCTGTCGCGCCACCTATGATTCAAGCGATCCACTTTACTTTCGGAGCTGAGAAAAGTTCATCTACACTATGAATTTTTTCCTGTTGCTATATTCTGAATTTTTTCATTTTCCGGAATGTTCTGTCTAATTGTCAGCTGACAAACTTTAATTTACTCTTCACGATTATTTTTCATTTTTTACTGGAGAAGCATATCAACAATTGAAACATTTACATCTTAATTCAACAAGCAGCTGTTGAATTAATGGCCCCTATACATGCTGATCTATTTATGCAAGAAGGTTTTCTATTGAATCAATGTACTTTGAAAACTGATTTATACAGACATAGAGATGATTTTTGCTTACAAAAATTTATATCTACTGACAATGAAGCTAATAAGATCGAGGCTAAAAGCATGTCTTTATTTATTAAAAAAGTTGAAGTTGCGGATAATATCAATCTAGCTAATGAAGCCATGTTACAAAATACAGCAGCAAAATACCCTATTCATTGATGTCTTGTTACAAGTCTATACATAACAACTAGTTGTCGCTCAGCTCCTCTAAACTCGTTGTTCACAGGTCCTTTACCTCCTCATCTCGTTGTGGCGCTTGTTGATGGTGCGGCTGCTAGGGGTGATTATTATCAAAGCCCCTTCAACTTCAAACATTTTGGGTTAAAGGAAATTAAAATAACCAGCAGAACTACAACATTACCTACAACGCCTTATATGTTAAATTTTAAAGAAAACAAATATTTGCGCACTTTTATACATTTATTTGAGGGTGTAGGGATTGGTACAGATAACAAGGGTAACCAAATTACTTGAAATTCTTTTACAACACATAATGCACTTTTTGTTTTTGATTTGACTCCTTGCAGTATGGATGGTAATTTTTGGGAACTCGTACATGAAGGAACCACCAGTTTACAAATGAATTTTGGCAAGGATATACCTGATAGGGGTATTGAAGCACTTATATACACAGAATTTGACTCTCCCATAATGATTGATAAAAATCATGAAACTTTTACAGATTATAGTATTTAACTGAGCTATATATCTATATTATGTACATTCTAATTTTTATATAATAATAAAAATCATTTATAGTTTTGTTGTTTATGCTATCCTTCTCATTACCTATTATTATTTAGAACTAGTCTTTTAATCTATCTCTATCTCGAATTATAGCTTGTTTTCCTTCCTTTCTACTGTACTCTCGGTAATTATCTCACACCTTTTTATCTTTTTTATCCTAAGATTTACAGAAAAACTCTATAATAGACAGCAAATCTCAATATGAACAACACTCTACTTTCCATGCAATGATTTTTGCAACTGGTCTCTACATCTCAATCATTTATTCATTCATTCATGCACCTCTAATTATTTTACTATAGTAATAGTTTTTTCTCCTACAGTAACTCTTTTCATTTTCTAACAGATGACACACTACAACTCTAGAGTGACAACCACCAATATAAGTTGTAATAAATAAAATTTTATTGTTTTCAGTTTTATTTTATTTTTATTAAACATATTATACAACAACAAAAATAAAAATATACACAAATAGTACCTAAAAATAAAAAACATTAGGCTTTTAGAAATTTTTCCAGAAATTTTTAAAAAATTTTTTAAAAATGGCGCTAAATTAATATTTTCCAATGTTCAAATTATATCAGTATCAATTTGAATTTAAAATTTATTCATAATATCAACCTACCATACGCCTTGTAAGTGGCCCTTGGAGTGGTGATGAATGGGATGAATATTGTTTCCATTTCATTGTCATCGTTGAAAAAGCAGTTGTTGAGCAAGAATCAAAAATGATTTTTCTTGTTATATTTTTCCTATTTATACCTCTTTTTCCTCATTAAAGCTTTTCTAGTTTTTTCTGTCTTTTAGGTTGTATCTTTTCGGTTTTTCTTCACCTTTTTCTTTGAGGCTTCTAGGTTATCCCGGAAAGTTATCAAAAATAAGCACCACCTTAATTGTTTTGGTGAAGCGTCTCTTGCAACCAGCTTTTATAGAACCTTTGAGCTTTTCTAGCATTTATAATTGATCTTATGAGCTAAATTGGCTTCAGCAGTCTAACCTCTTTATGTTTGTTTTGGAAAACAGCCAGTATACAAAATCAGACATTTACCTGTGTAAATCAGTATGTATTATAATATGTATCAGTTTCTATATACATCCTATCTTGTGTGTATGTCTACATCAATGTTTTAGTTGACCTTTAACCTCTGGCACAGTTTTCTTCATGTCTCTTTCTTTCCTTCATGTATTTTTGTAGTATCAATTACAGTTTCTACACCGAGGACAGTTCCTTTTTGCGTCTAAACTGTCTTCAATTTTGTACACGTTTTTCTATACCAGTCTCTCTCTGGTCATTTTTCATGAAAGATCTTTTAGGTCATTTTTTCATGACCTTATAAGTATGAACCCCTAGAAATGATGTTTCATCACATATAGACTTTTAGAGGTTTTACTCATAGAATTGAGCATTACTGACATAAAAGACCATTCTAATTTGGACGATCATTCAGAAATGCAGGGCTTCCAATTAGCTACTCTGCATACCTGCAGATGGTGCTCCTCTCATTTTGGAACCTGAGGGCACTTTTTTGGAAGACTTCCTCAGTGGTTCGAGGGAGTCGTTTTTACACATGCTTTCTTTTATTTTTTCCAAATTTTGCTTACTTTGTTATTTTTCCTTCTTTACTTTTGTAGTTGGAATAAATAATCATCTTAAAATAAAACAAAATTGATACATTGATTTAAAAGTTTTTGCTTTTGCATTTTTTGAACTCTCCAAGATCTTCAAGTTTTCTACACCCTTTCTATTCCTGGCTCATTCTGGTCGTTTTTTCTATAAAAGATATTTTTGTTCACTTTTCCACAGGCAGTCAACTTGATACGCATGCACCCATAGGAATAATATTTCATCGCATATAGAATTTTTAGAGATTTTACTTATAGAACAGACCATTACTGACCAATCTGACCAATATGACAACTACTGACTGGAATGATCATTCACGAATGGGACCTCCAACCATATTTACGCCTGCAGGTGGCACCCTTTTCTCAAAGGGTGGTCCAGGGGCACAAATTTTTGAAAGACTTCCTCTGCCCACACAGGAAGTCGTTTTTTATACATGCTTTATTTTTTTCTTTTCCATTTTTTGTTCATTTTAGTTTTCCTTTTTCCATTTTTTGTTCATGATTAATTTTCCTTCTCCACCTACAGTAACACGACTATTACCCTAACTCTACTATTACCATAATCCAAAAATTACCGTAATTCTACTATTACGGTAACTACCAAACCTGTATGCTTTACCATATAACCTATAAATCAACAGAAAAATCGACCATATATGCTTGCCATATAACCTATAAATCGACCAAAAATGACAAATTATAGGTTATACACAAAAGATAGGGATTTGCTTAAACATATAACCTTTACAGTTCGGGGTTACTACTGTCCTGTGCATTGTATGGTCTAGCAGGAAATAGCAAAAATATGAAAAAATTACTTGCTTTCCACTCTTCTTATTGATATGCATTTTAAGAAAAACAGACAATAGTATAGTCGACTTCGTGGGACAGTCGACTTACTGGGACAGTTGGCTTATTGGGACGGCCGACTTACTGGGAATTTATATGTCTAAAAAATTATGCTTGGTCGACCTACTGGCATGGTCGACCTACTCGGACCATTGACTTACTGGGATGGTAGAAATTTCAATGAAGATTTTACCAATAGAGTAAGAATGCATGAGCTATAAAATAAGAAGATTAAATTCTGTGGCATCCCATGGGAAGGTGCTTGGGAGTGCTCATGAATAAATTCTTCCAATTTTGACAGCTGATTTTCGACACTTTATACTTTCTTAAATAGTGTAATATGCGATAAATTACTGTAAATATTACCTCAAAAGATAGCATATCCTCTCCACTATAAAATGAATCTTCATTTATCGAATAAGATCACTCCAATCCTAAAATATGGCTTGTCTAGCTAGAAAACTAAAAAATGCAAAAATTTTCAGGCTATGGCATACTGCAGCAACGTCAATTTTCATTTTGTCATTTACCATAAAATTTTCATTTACCATAAAATTCAGTGCATGAAACTATTCTAAATATCTCATCTTGAGATTTGATTAGTCGTGATGAATCAGAAAACATCAGTTGCAGTCTACAAGGGTCTACAAAGAGGAAGATACATCAATCACTGCCGATGACAAGCCAAAGAAGCTCGAGACTAATGAAGATGAAGATGGATCATGTGCATTTTCTGTACTTACAGTACAAAAGTGTCCACATAAACTTCATATCTTGCAATGTTTTCTTGCGATTCCTAGATGTCAGTTCCAACTTGGCGTTTCTAATGAGCTTCCATGGTAAATGGTAACCGACCCTTGTCTTCAAGGTAACAAAAGTATCGGTTGAACAAAACAGCACCAAGAAACAAAACAATAAATAACGAGAAAACAAAATATTATTTACATCTCGAATTAAATTATTGTCCAAGAGATTGTGAAATCGGTAGTCCACTGTATTGATAACAGATTACTAGAGGGTAAAATCAGTGGAGCGAAAGGCACTAAGATGTAAATGTTTCAATTGTTGGTATGCTTCTCCAGTAAAAAATGAAAAATAATCGTAAAGAGTAAATTAAAGTTTGTCAGCTGACAATTAGACTGAACATTCCAGAAAATGAAAAAATTCAGAATATAGCAACAGGAAAAAATTCATAGTGTAGATGAACTTTTCTCAGCTCCGAAAGTAAAGTGGATCGCTTGAATATGAAATTGATCAGTCAGTTTTGTATGATCATGCACGATAATGATTTCTCCAGAACCATTTTGCTACTACTGCTGCTCAGTATAATTCAGTCTAGAAAGAAACAGAGTATTCTTGGAATAAGTGTATTGTCGGGCAGCATGGCCATCTGATGACGACGAAAGACTATGAGTTTACCTTTGATTTTTCAAAAAGTTCTTATTCGCAATGTGGGATGATTTGTCATGATGCAACTGATTACAGACGGAAATGGTTTTGGAATGGCTGTCGGCGATGATTGCCTTATGAGATGATGTTTGATGATTGCCTTATGATTGTGATGATTGCCTTATAAGTTTTGCATAGCATCTTGCGGACATGGTTTCCCAAACGTTAGAAGCAAAGTACACATCGTGTTGTATGGCAACATCCAACATTCCAGCCGTAGGATTGATATTGTGGCAAATCCACGGGTCCTGAACCCGGCCATTTTTGTTGAGCCCTGATTTTCTTGCTTTCCTGTGACGCAATATCCGATTTTGACGAAATTATCTCGTTTTGAAACTATAATCCCATTTTATTCATCTACAAAATATAGCTTTTTCAATCGAATGACGTCTGTAATTGATGTACTGTATTCCGAAATTTCCATCATGAAGTTCAGCAGGGTTTCTCTGCACACAGCAACACTGTTTTTTTTCCACATTTGCACTATAATGTGGAAAAAAAATCTGGAATGTGGAAAAAATTTTTGAGGTCTTTCCACAAATGTGGAAGAAAAATTTGGGGTTTTCATATTGAAAATATGCATTTTTAATCTCGAAATTTTCCGGCGCTTCGCGCCGGTTATAACTTTAATAATCATCATTATTCATTAAGTAGTTCAGGCGCGGCTTTTATCATGTCTACCTTCATTCATCACTTAATCTATAATAGTTTTCATCATCTTAAACGTAGTATTATCTCATGTTTTAATTGGTTATCTTCAACGTTTTATCATAATATTTAATGAAGATTCGCATTTTTTCCTTTTGAGAAAGATGAATACACGTCAAGTCTCTATGATTTATGATGCGATTATTTCTTTGCTAACGTAAAATCAATTCAAAAGCTTCTTGAAAATATCTTTCGGAAATTTATATTCTTCTTACTCATATATTTTCGACCAAGTTCATGAGAGTTTACAAATAAATTACAGATTTTAAAATTTTTCAAGTAAAATTCTAGAAATTACGACTCTTGAACACCAAATTGGAATCTAATTCTTGAAATAAATGTTCGGAAAAATGATTTTCCGCATCCCAGAATGTCAATTACCCAAAAAATTTTCCGGCGTTTTGTGCCGGAAAGTACCATCTTTTTTGGGCTTTCACTTGTCATCATAGAGGACTTGACCATTGATTTCTTGTGTAATTCAAGTCAATTATGCTCTTGGATAGTTTGCTAGAAAATTTGTTCAACAACGCTTGTAGATTAGGCGGTACTACTGTGCGAGGTGCACACCCACCTTATAGCGTTATAACGATAAGTGTATATACAGTATATCTGTCAGAGTATCAATTTTTGTAGCAAAAAAACTAACTTGCTCATCAAACTCCAAAATAGCCAAAAAAGCTAGAAACGTGTCAAACGGCATCGACACCACCTTGGGAGGCTTGGGCACGACCACACGACCCGTGGGAGGTCAAGGGGTAAGGGCCCGGCACAATT